>CAVMGG010000120.1:0-63248 GCA_963680895.1 Fragum sueziense
CCGGTACCAGGCAAATTGGCAAAAAATGTGTTGTTTTGTCAAAAATTGGGAAAATATTTTCAACACAGACTGCAACAAAACTGAGTCCTGTGCATAGTTAACTATATGAAATCAATGGAAGGGACTTCCAGTTTGCATCTGGATATTTTTTCTCAACATCTGAATATGATTGATCAAAATTTCATTAAAAAAGAAGGAATAACTTTGGTATTGGGAATTTTCTTGTCAGATTTTGGGAAAAAAATAACCTATTTGGCATTGGGAACGGGTCCTTTTTACGGACCCGTCCAAAGAAGGAGAAAAAACGCTGTGATTTTACACGGAATTTTTAACTGTCCTCACAATCTAATTGTTCTCAGCCAGGCCTATATTCAAGTGTTTGAAAACGCAGATTACATGACGTTGTAATTGGAACTCACATTTTGCAAAATTTTACCAAGTTCAAATCACTGCCTTAAAATATTTTACCAGACAATCCGTCCTGTGAACTACAAATCCATACCAAACCGAGTCAGTTTTTCAAGACATGTCCGTCGGTCTGACGAGTTTCGGAAAGACTGTTGTTTGGGAAAGGGTTAATTAAAAGTAAAAGTGATTGGGCCATTCTACAGAAATTGGGAAAAACGTGTCCCACAACTTTGAAATTGAATTAATAGACAATTACGTGCAATATGATTCTGGAAAATTGACCTATATACGCATCATCCAATTCTATATACTTTGAAATGAAACAAAAGCATTTTTGCTTTCATTTAGATGCTTTTTTTGATGAAGATATGTCATTGAGTGTCATAAAACCCTATGTCCCAACCTCCAATTACGCTGATCAAGCCACTGTTTTCTTGTCTTGAACATTAAAGAAATCGTAAAATAAATATTGTCTTAAAAAAGGCGAATAAAAAGGCATGTATAGCATATAAAATAAGTGTCAATTTCTTTAAGTTTGTTGATTTTTTCACGCTTTGAAAGTTGTCCCATTGCTTTCAGTTCACTACTGTCACGCGAACCGAAATTGAAAATAAAACACACTTTGCGTGTGATTTAAGCAATGAATTTAAAAGTAATATGTAGACATAGTACTTGGCCTTGTCATGGCGAAAAAACATCCCTAAAATTTTGTGTGATAACTGAGAAAATAGAATTTGAATGCAAAATTTTTCACCCGTAAACTTTTGCGTGTTCACTACCGTAACGCCATTTATGATGTGAATACACACAAGTAAATGACAGTTTTTTCCATCACAAGAATCAGTAAACGGTCCAGTTTCCAATTACTATAACAGTTGTCCAAGTAAAAGGCTGCTAATCCTTGAAATCGGCGAATTTTCGATGGATTTTCACTACCGTAACGTTCACTACCGTAACGATAATTTTCACTAGCGTAACATTTTCTTATCGTTACAGAAGGGAACTCTTTGTTACGGTAGTGAAATTGCAAGACAAAAGCAGACATAATTCTGGTTCTGTAATTGTCAGAGTTCTGGGACTTGATCTGTAAATTTGTGTTGTGATCCAACACACATTTGCAAAGTTTCAAAACAATGACATTAGAGGTTGTTGAGATACAAACTTCGTTACGGTAGGGAATTCTTCGTTACCGTAGTGAAATTGGAAGTAGAAAAGGGACATAACTCTGTTGAAACAAATGGTAGAGTTATGGAACTTAGTACAAAACTTGGTGTGATCGTCTCATACATATATTTGCACAATTTCAAAGCAAGACTTCCATTGGTCAATGAGAAAACTGCACATAAAGTCTGAGCTATTTTGGAAATAAAATCGGACAATAACTAAATAAGTAAGGGTCTCTGATTATTGGTTCTTGTTTACTGCATTTATCCGATATGCAACCTACAAATGCAAGAAATTTCAAGTTGCTATCATGTCTAATTTAGGAGATATGGCTCAACGATTTTAGTGTTACGGTAGGGAATGTTGTGTTACGGTAGTGAAAAAGTAGCAACATACATTTTTGACATGTTTAGAACAACAAAACAAAGAGAATATGCATGATTTAACTGGTTTTTGAAAAGTAAACAGGATGTCTACAACATGATTTTTCAGATGACTTTGTGGCATAGTTTTTTCAGACACTCTGTCCAGTTTTATTCACATCTCAAATTTTCGAATTCTGATATTTCATTCCCTACCGTAACTCCAACTTCCCTACCGTAACACTATGACAATTGACAGTTTAACAGTAAAGCTGTCAATCACATATAGGAGTAAATACATGCAATGAAAAATACAAATTGTGCCTATTCAGACTGCAAAATGATTTTTGAAATCTGTGGATGACTGAATTTGTAGTGTCTCTCTCAATTATCAATATAAGTAGTTTTCGCCGATATTGGAAAAAAACATAGACTTATTTCTATAGGAACAATACAAGAAACACCAGTACATCGAAATTATGTTTAAATGAAAAACGTTCTAATAATATGCAAAAGCTGCATGTTAATCGGATCACAGAAAGAGAAATTGTGCCACTTTACAAATTCGTTACGGTAGTGAAAAAATGATGTCGGTCGCAAAGTTTAAACTAAAATATCTGCGTAAGTAAGTGAATGTTATCTTTGCAAATTGCAGAAATGGGATCTAGGAAGTTTATTGAAGGTAGTAATATAAAAATAATATACAAGGTTAAAAGCTGAATTTGAAGTTTTTTCGACTCCAATTTGCCCAATTTCTGTAGAATGGCCCGATTGCCAATGTTGAAACAGATATTGGCAAGAGAATTTGCATTGACGTGATGCATGGGGGTAAGCAGAAAACCGACCAGCCAGCAACAAGAGAACATAAGTCAAAGTAAAGTCCAGACAACACATCCAAAAAGACAAAACGGCCAATGTACGAAAAGGCTCGAGTACGACAGGATTCTCTTCGGTTGACGTCTGACTTCATTTGTTTACTTTAAGGACGGGTTTCACAAACAATTTCAGTAGTTCCACCAAAATAATCATATATTGTCATGTATTGTTTCATCGGACACCTGTGCCATTCGGTACCTGCCATTCCAGCGTTGCTCGACCCAAACAAAAACAACAACAGGTGTGGTGATTTTTTTGGGAAGATAAAAATAGATTTATGAAGGGGGATCTACTAATCCAAACGTGTGATTGCATTCATGGATATTCGTTGGATGAAATAGGCTGTAAAGTTACGTGAAATCAATTGCTATAACGCAAGTTACCGTCTTCATTGACAACGTCCAGGGACTTGGTCCCGTCCGCCATGTTTGCCGGTTTGAAAATGGCGGTGTTCGTTTCCGAGACAATTCACTTCCGCTTCGGTAATTTCCGTCGTCCATTCGGCTTCAAATTCTGGATTTCGATTGGCTAACAATCTTTTACGGAGTCAAACGAATGGGTTTAATTGGCTGCTTCACTCGTTCGTAAACAAATGAATCACTCGATTAGGCTGGAGTTTACCCAACGTGAATTTACTGGAAAAAGACTTTAGTGTTAAAGATAGCGTGGCCATGCCGTTTCAACTTTCATATGAAGACTAATTCGTTAAAGTAGGTGAGTTAATTTGTAACTGCTGCCAGTTTAGATGTCGAGTCATGCAAATGAAATGAGTCGATTGTCTCGTTACGTCATTCTGTGCAGACAGACTTTTTACTGTCGTCTGCTTTCTCTCAGTCCGACATTTTCACGTAGAAATTCTGTCAAAATTATGAAACAGATCTAGAATCTAGATCTAGAAGGCGAACAAACCCGCATATTTGCATGCTCCGACCATCTTTACTGAATTCCTTGATCTTCAGCAGATTTAGATCTAGATCTATTGTGGTGTAAAGAGAAAATGCTGATTATCAGCATCGATCATTCTTTTGCCTCAATGTTTTCCAATGCCTTTAGTTTACTGTTCGATCATTCTGCTCTGTCAAAAGGTATCACTGTTTTGGAATGGGTTAACTCTTTCCCTAACAAGACCTTATTTTGATGTCTAGAAGAGAATCGGGAAAACATTGAGACAAAAGGAAAAGATGCTGATATAGTAGTCCGCTTCGGTACCGCGTCTTTTACGGTACCGCGGTATTCAAAACAGTGTTCATTTGCGGATGAAATATCACCTACCAACTGCGTGCATTAGCAAAACTAAAAGCATAATCATTTACTTTAATCTCCGGTGATTATTTTCATTGTAATTTCGGCTGCATTTGATTTACTTTAGAAAGAGAAATCATGGAATGTTTTCATGTCCCCATTCATTATTGATTTTTCCGGACGCCATTAAGTACCGTGGTACCCAAGAGGACCATCCTAACCAGTATTTTTGTCCTTTTCCTAACTAGTTTTGTAAGTGCTAGATCTATGTTAAAAATTCTTTTTTATTAACTTTCAACTTTCTGCACCGCTGCTTTCAAATTGGAGCACATTAAAATTGTGCCTCAAATTTGGGACAGGGTTCTATTTAGTCATTTAGTAGAAAATGCTGGTTAGATCTAGCAGCATTTCAGGGTCCAACATTAACTTTTTTGGTTACCAGACAGTCGGGCTTGTTGCTGCCAGATGCTGCTAGCCCTGACCAACTACGCACTGGTCCTGACCAAATATTTGGATAATTGGGAAAAGGTGTAAACAATGACAATCCTTTGATAAGCTAAAAGACAAGTTTTGAATCACAAATGAAGGAAAATTTGAAGGGCCTATGTTCTTGTTGTGTCACATTCCCATGTTTCATTATGGTAATAGTGACTGAGATTTGAACTGACCAGTTGGTCTTGTATCTTGGGGATCTAGAGCAACGACGGGTATTATCGACCACTTAAGGTTCAAATCATGTTACAGGTGAAACAGACTGACTGTCCTACTAATATCGTTCACTGTCATCGAGATTCAAATATTGACTTTCGATTGCGTGTGTTACCGACCATATATCTTTGAAATGTAATAAACTACCAACGTTTTTATAAGATGACCTTGAGCAGTCTATTATCGACCAGTGTGGCAGTTATCGACCACTTACCCAAAATGTTATTTATAGTTTAAAAGTTGATGTACGGGTGTAAGATCCATCATCTCTATGCAGAGGTCATCGCTTTTACAAACGATTGGTTACTTCTAGGGAGGTCGTATAGTAATAAACTGAATAACAATGACTGATCGGAAGAGTGTGGGGTATTATCGACCATTGGAGGTTCAAACCACATGGAATATAAAATGGGTTGACTGTTGTTCTAACATCGTAGACTGTCAGCCATATTGAAAAAAAGTCTTTCAATTGTGTGTGTTACCGACCTCTGAACATAGTTACAGGAAGAAGGGCACGTCTTTGGTCGGTAACACCCGCACTCCGTAAATGTTAGTGGCAGTTACCGACCACCCATGTATCTAAGGTCAGACAGCTTATATAGTCATCAGACACAGTTAGAGAGGTGAGAAATTCAATTTGGCACTTGTTTTGATAAATGAAATGGAAACATACAAAGCGCTTTATCACAAAAATCCATTCTTTCAATAAACATAGCTCTTAACTCACCCGATAAGACGGCCATTTTGTAAATAACGTTCATGTGCCTCTTGCAATGAATGGTTAAAATTTCTTGAAGAACGCCTGATTTTGGATAGAAATGTGGACATAATACTTAGTAAAGATCCATTGTGTCGGATTTTTAAGTTATAATGAAATCTAATGAGATCATATGAAGGAAATGGTAATCAAAACAGTAAATGGTCGATAATTCCCGATGGTCGAAATAACCCGACGTTGCTCTAACTAGCCCTGACCAAGCAGCAGGCAGTAAATGTCTGTCGGGCACAGGTTAATGTTGAACCCTGCATTTTCTGTTACCTCACTGTTTTACCAGGTATTTTATGGCTTTTAACAAAGTGGCATCAAAAGGCATCACAGTGTAATGGTATGGACATGAGTTAATAATATTTGAATTAATTTTCCTTGCCATTCCAGGGAAAAATGATCAGGATTGCTGTTTCTGAATTGTTGTCAGTTATAAATGAAATCAATTACTCTATAGGGCAAACAAATGACACTTGTAAAAATGGGACAAAAAGTATTTAGTCAAAAGGAGAAGATGCTAGATCTAGATCTAGTTAGCAGCATTTTCTTCTTTTGCCTCAATGTTTTGCTTTTATGCATTAAAAGGTGTCACTGTTTCAGCATGAGTTAACCCATTCCCAAACAGTGACTTACAAAATGAAGGCTTTGGAAAACACTGTGCAAAATGAAGAAATTGCTTGTGACAAGCATTATTTCTTCATTTAACACAATCTTCTACACAATGTACAAAAATTATGTAATTTCCAGGCTCTTGAAATTATTATCTACAAGTAACACCTTTGAATTTGGACTTGTCTAAAGTTTAGCTATCTGGTAATGGGTTAAGAGTATTTGAATGGATTTCCCTGGCCATTTCTAGAGCAAAATAATCTGGATTGCTGTTTCTAAAATAAATGTCAGTTGTTAATGAAATAGAGTATTCTATAGGGAGAACAAATATTGAACTTGTGTCTGAGATATTGCTTTGTGAGATTTGTCTGTCAGAGCTTCACACATAGAAGAAACTTTAGAACTTGATTATTTTACAGCTTTCGGGTGGTCATAGAATCTTAAAACTTAAAAAG
Source organism: Fragum sueziense (assembly GCA_963680895.1). Taxonomy (NCBI): domain Eukaryota; kingdom Metazoa; phylum Mollusca; class Bivalvia; order Cardiida; family Cardiidae; genus Fragum; species Fragum sueziense. The sequence continues at coordinate 6,591 of CAVMGG010000120.1, forward strand.
AATGCACTCAATTGAATTGTACATGATAATGCTAGGTTACCTCTGCGGATCAAATCAAGGATCAAATCAACTTGATAAATTCACTGACCATTCAATGCCCAACAACTTTTTCTCAATTCGTCCATCTACCTTACCTCTATAGTCGATTTGATTTGGCTTACCCTTTCCCGAACGGCAAAATGTTAAAAGACGGTCCTGTTCAAAAGCTGTGGTACACAACCAAATTAAAGGGAAAAAGGAAGGGATTTGTGTACAATATTATAGCACAGAAAATATTGAGACAAAGGAAGAAACTGCTGGTTATCAGCAGTTTCTTCTTTTGTCTCAATGTTTTCCCTAGCCTTTTCAATTAGGGACGTCAAAACCAGGTCTTGTTTGGCAAAGGATTAATGAAATAGAGAGAACAAATATTGAACTTGTGTCTGAGATATATTGCTTTGTAAGATTTGGCTTGTCTGTCAGAGCTTCACAGATAGAAGAAACTTCTTCACAGATAGAAGAAACTTTAGAACTTTATTATTTTAGAGCTTTCGGGCGGTCATCAGTGAATTTTTAGCTCACCTGAGCACGAAGTGCTCAAGGTGAGCTATTGTGGTCGCTTTTTGTCCGTCGTCCGTCCGTCTGTCCGTCTGTCCGTCCGTCCGTCCGTTCACAATTTCTTTAAACATCTTCTCCTCCTATATCATTGGGCCAATTTTTACCAAACTTGACAGGAATGTTCCTTGAGTGTCCCTTCTCAAAACTTGTTCGCAGATTTTTGATTCTTCAAAAAATGTGGGCGTGGCAGGGCGGGGCTTAGAAATCCAATGAAAATTCTTTAAAAATCAACCATTGGGCCAATTTGAACCAAATTTGCCTGGAATGTTCCTGAGGTGACTCTTTCCAAAATTTATTCACAAATTTTAAGATTTGTCAAAAAATGTGGGTGGGGCATACCAGACTTTGAGAAATCCAAAGAAAATTCTTTTAAATTCAACCAGGTATAATATTGTTAGTGGGAGTCAAAACCTCTTAACTACAGCTCGACAAAGCTGGAATTACCAGGTTTTAATCCCCCACTGGGGATATGTCTAATCCCCATAAAATAAACAAAGACCGGGAATGTTTATTTAAGACTGGCCAGAATGGGGAACTGCAGGTAAAAAGGGGTAAAAACATTCTATTTGTTATTTAAGCCATCCTTTGTTGATGGTACTCATTTAAATAGTTTAGATTAGATCATTCAAATGGATACCCACATCACAGGGTTTGATAAACATTGAAAGATATTTTACAATTTGGAAAGCCCTTAACCTCTCCTATTTGAATCTCTAGTACAGCATCTAGATATGTACTGTAGTTTAATCCTTTCCTGAAAATGCCTGGTTTGACATCCCTAAATAATTAGAAAATGCTTGGGAAAATATTGTGCCAAATGAAGAAAAGGCTGATAATCAGTAATTTTCTCCCTTTGTCTCAATATTTTATCTGCTATATTGTGCATTAATCCTTTCTATATCCATATTAATTTTATGTTCTTTTTGAAATTGGAACAGTCTATTCCTTTTCAGTTTGGGAAGGGATTAAGCAGGTTTTGGCTCACTTATTGAAAATGTTGGGAAAATGTTATTGCAAAAGAAGAAAATGCTGATAGCCTATATTTGCATCTTTTGCTTCATCATTTTCTGTCCACTTTTGTACATGAATGCAGTCTTACTCAGCATTCTGTTTTGTTAATTACAGCAGTTTTTAATTCTACTGCTCTGATGTTATGCTGTTAGGAAAAGATTTTACCAAAATCAAATTGTAACTGTTCAATGAATAGTTCCCCTATGTTGTGGGTTGACTTGGTTCCATATAAAGATGATAAAGAGGGCAGTGTTTGACAATCTTTTCTCAAATTATAAGACCTGAATATTTGAAGATTTTGTGAAGTTTAATGTCTAAAGACTAGAAATTATCCCTATGCTTTAGCTTTTGATTGTAACAGAAAGTCCTTAGTAATATGCCTTTTCAATTGACAAAATTACCATTTTTGCTCATGTCGCCTATGTTCAGGTGAGCGATATAGGACCATCATGGTCCTCTTGTTTACAATTCTAAGACTATGGGTCCTTGGGACTCGCTGGATTCCATATCAATGAGTCCAGCTACTATCTTGTGAGTCCAATACACTCTTCTTCATGTAACAATTCTGAAAAAATCGTTTCATCCTGCGACTCGCTAGAATTAAAACTTTGCATCCCAGAGACCAAATTGTGAGTAAAAGATGCAGGATGCGCAGGTAAAAAAATCACTTGGTCATAGAATCTCAAAATCTTCGAAAAAAAAATGCACTCAATTGTACACCATAATGCTAGGTTACCTCTGCGGATCAAATCAATGTGATCAATTCCCTGACCATTCACGGCACAACAACTTTTTCTCAATCTTTCGTCCATCTACCTTAGTAACCTTACCTCTTTAGTCGATTTGATTGGGTGAACGAAGGAAACAGAGGTGGAGTTGATCGGGATGTGGTCAGGGGTAGGGATGAAATGGGTACAAACTCTACTCGTTTACTTGTCTAACAATTACCCATTGGTACCAGGGTATCTGCACAAATGAATGATTCATAAATTTAGATGACTCAATCCAATTACAGTATCTGAGTGATTGACCAATGGTAACAACTCCAGAGTTCTCCGCAGAATAATTTGAAGGCGTATAGGGGTAAATTAAGATTGTGTCCATGCAAATAATTGTGAATAAAAACATAATGTGAAAAGAAGAAATTGCTCAATTTGAGCAATTTCTTCTTTTCCCATTATTGTTTTTATACAGAATTATCACATTTTCATATATAAATGCTTTATTTATCAGTTTTTGACACACAATACCACTAAATGTCTCTATTTGGTGACCATTTTGGACAAATTAATGCTGTAGGAGTAATTTTGAAGCTGTAGGGGCATTACATAGATTTACATGAAGCTGTAGTGGGGCCGATACAGCTTATTAGGCTGGGGAGAACAATGAACTCCATGTTTCCATTGGTAGATTTTCAAAAGAATCCCCTATCATTCTATTGTGAATCTTGACAACGTGCTGCACACTAATTTCGTCATTGCATAAGTTTTTGACTGTCTAGATATATTAAATTATTAACCCTTTCCTAAACAACAAAATTTTAGGGCGATTTACTTCAAAAAGCTACTGCAGGCGACAAAATGGAAGTTTTTAACGATATAATTTGTGTAAAAAATGGCATAGAAAATATTGAGACAAAAGGAGAAACTGCTGGTTATCAGCAGTTTCTTCTTTTGTTTCAATGTTTTCTGAAGCCAATTCTATTTGGGATGATTAAACCAGGTCTTGTTTGGGAAAGGGTTAATACAAGTTTAAAGCCATAATTCATCATCGGGTAACGGGTAATACATTAATTTGTATCTGGAATTCTGGATACTGGCAAGTGGCAATATTGTACCCTACCCGCGGGTACCTGATCAGCCCTTATCAAGGGCCACTGGAGTACAAGTTGGTGATTGAATGCAGTTTGGATGGAAGATCAACTAAAAGTTATATCGTCAGTGTAAATGCAAAACCTCCTATGTCAATTTTTGCGTTTTTCAAAATACAAAGTTGTATGTCCAGTTAAGACAATTCACACAGGTTTTTTATAATTTTTAGATATTTTTACTTGTCAGTATCAATGACACATGTGAACAATATGACCAAATTTCAAATGAAACCCCTTCAATCTCGGAAAAGTTATTAAATTTTTCTAAACTTTTCCAAAAAAATGAGATACAAGGTTTTGTATGAACACAGACGATATACTGGATCCAACTAGATCTTAAGACAATTGATACTTCGTCAGGTCAATTGTTTACTCGATCAATGTAGTATCACTTCCCGATCAATTTTTCTGCAACACTTTTGAGTTTGTAACAGTTTATATTTGTGCTGTCTGGTAACTGGTTAACCCTTTCCCACACATTGAGGCTTTTGGACGCCCCACAAAATATAGGCTTTGGAAAACATTGTGGAAAATGAAGAAATTGCTTGTGACAAGCAATTTCTTCATTTCCCACAATGTTTTCTACCAAGAAAGACCAAAAAATGTTAGATTTTGTTCAATTAAAATTGTCATCTGCAACACCTATGAGTTTGGACTAGGCTAAAATTTTGTTGTTTGGTAATGGGTTAAGATAAAACACTCTTAGGTGTGAATCAAAAGTTGAACAAAAATTATGGATGAAAATGATAATTTTCTCATTTGTTCTAGATTTAAGAAGAAATAATTTCCTTTGAGATGACAAAATGTTGTGTTCTTCTAGAATTTGGTGGCTTAATACCCTTTCCCAAACAAGCCAGGTTTCTGACGTTCCTGAAAGAATAGGGTTGGGAAAATATTGAGGCAAAAGAAAAAATTGCTGATGATCAGCATTTTCTCCTTTTGCCTCAATATTTTCTATGCTGTATTGTACACAGATTATGACAGATTACGAACAGTTATTCTGTCATCATAGATCTATAAAACTGTTTTCAAATGGGAACAGTCCAAATTTTTGTCATTTTGGAAAAGGTTTTAGGAAGAAATAAATCCCACTAAGATGACATAATAGTGTCTTCATCAAGAAATTGTTGGCTTATCCCTTTCCCAAACAATACCGAATTTTGACTTTCCTAAGAGAGAAGGCTTGTGAAATATTGAGATAAAAGAAGAAAATGGTGATCATCAACATTTTTCTCCTTCCACAATATTTTTATAGCCATATTATACATAAATCATAATTTTGTCATCAGCAGCAGTTTCATAATTGACCCATCCTAAAAGTTGTCGTTTGGGAAAGGGTTAATAGCGATTAGCCTGTGTTGTTTCGGAAATAATCAATGTTTTGTTTACCTGAATCGTGAATAGGGAAACTGTTGCATGCTGTAGAATTATAGCTAGATATAAAATGCTCTAACATTACCCAGGACATCTGCATTATGAACATCTGAAATGACCATACTTTGGCAATTGTTTCCAAATATGATCAACTAGCAGATATTGCAGACAAAAGATGAAGTTGTCCTTGATTTTAATATAAATTCTGAAATTTAGGGCTTAAATCGAAGTGAATATAAAATCATGTACAGCGGCTTAGCATCAATGTAACTATGTTCACTGTCAATTACAGGGGCGTAGCTAGCCGGAAATGAAGTGTAAGTTCAAAACTGATCAGTTCGGCATGAAAACCCGACGGGGGAGGCGCAAGGGGGTATCACCTCTCCTGCTGGGGGGGGGGGGGGGTCTGGGGAGCCTCCCCCAGGAAATTTTTGAAATTTAGGCGGTCTTTTGTTGCTTCTGGTGGGTATTTGGCATGTATTTTTCTGACGACCCAGGTGCTTATTTCATGGGAAACAAAAGTTGTTTTTTAGCTCCACTGGCCTTCAGGCCAGCGGGCTATTGTCATGGCGCTGTGTCCGTCGTGCGTGCGTCCGTCCGTGCGTCCGTCCGTCCGTCCGGTCGTCAACTTTTTCTTTAAAAATCTTCTCCTCAGAAACTACTCAATGGATTTCAATCAAACTTCACAGGAATGATCTTTGGGTGGTCCTCTCTCAGATTCCTTCAATTGATTCTGATTGAATCAGAAAATCTGGAGTTATCTGCCCTTGAATTTAAAAAATGGCTGTTCTGCCTTTTTTTCACTCTAGCAACTACAAATATTGACCAATCAAGACAAAACTTGGACAGAATGATGGTGACTATAAGATCTTGCCTAGGTGCAACTTTCAGCTTGATCTGACAATTACATCATGAGTTATGTGCCCTTGAAATTGACAAAATTGCCATTTTCAACTTTATTTTGACTTTGTTTTCACTCTAGCAACTACAAATATTGACTAATCAAGACAAAACTTGGACAGATTAATGGTGACTGTAAGATCTTGCCTGGGTGCAACTTTCAGCTTGATATGAAAATTGCATCATGAGTTATGTGCCCTTGAAATTGACAAAATTGCCATTTTCGGCTTTATTTTTACTTTGTTTTCACTCTAGCAACTACAAATATTGACCAATCAAGACAAAACTTGGACAGAATGATGGTTACTATAAGATCTTGCCTGGGTGCAACTTTCAGCTTGATTTGAAAATTGCATCATGAGTTATGTGCCCTTGAAATTGACAAAATTACCATTTTTGACCTTATTTTTACTCAAACGACTATAAATATCCAACAATCAACAGGAAACTTTGTTATAATCTTAATTGTCCATAAAATCTTGCATGGATGTAATTGTCAGCTTCATTAGAATCGTAAATCATGATTTATCTGCCCTTGAATTTGACAAATTGTAGTTTTCAACTTTATTTTCATTCTCTTTTCAACCACAAATAATGATCAATCAGGTCAAAACCTAAAACAAAATGTAAGTGAGGCAAAGATCTTATTTTAGTGTGATTCTTAGCTTTAGAGTAATATAACATTCCCAGTTATATGCCTTTGAATTTGACAAAATTGCCAATTATGACTTCATTATCAAACTAGATCAGTCAAATTCACTCTAATCAAAACAAATCTTGGTAACCATTAAATCTTATATGAAGGTATTTTCAGCTTTCTAGTTACTTTGTTATTGCTCTAAGACCCAAAAGTATTGAAAAATCTTGTAAAAACTTGGATTTGAAATTACAAGAAAATCAGGGCTTTCTGGTTATTTTATAAATAGGGTATTTCCCCAAATCTATTTTTAGAACAATGAAATCTATTTTTAGAAATATGAACTATTTTGGAGTAATCAATGATAGTTTAGATCTGTTTGGTCGAAGGAAAAATGATCATTGCCAGTATCATCCTGATCTGGAATTTTCTCTTGTTTCCTTTTACCCTTTCTCAAATGGCAAACAGGGTTTTACTCTCTTTGCTCAAAGAACCACATGTTTTGTACAATCTAGTTTTACTTTCTTTTTGCTCTTAGAAACACAACTATTGAACAATCTAATCAAAACTTGGATTGAATATTTAAAGAAATTCAGGCCTGTGGAGCGACTCAAGACCTTCAGGTCTTCTAGTTTTTTAGCTCACCTGAGCACGAAGTGCTCGGAGTGAGCTATTGTGATCGGTCAATGTCCGTCGTCCGTCTGTCTGTCCGTCTGTCCGTCTGTCCGTCTGTCCGTCCGTCCACAATTACAAAAAAATCTTCTCCTCCCAAACCAATAGGTCTAGAGTCTTGAAAATTTGTATGTAGCATTGTCTTAATGCCCTCTACCAAAATACTTCAAATTATTGTGCTTAAAGAAAAATTGGCCCTATGTTGTTGGGTTTAAGGTTTCACTCAGAAACACATTTTTCTCAAAGACTATTTGGCCTAGAGTCTTGAAATTGTGTATGTAGCATTGTCTCAATGCCCTTTACCAACATACTTCAAATTGTTGCGCTTAAAGAAAAATTGGCCCTATGTTGTTGGGTTTAAGGTTTCACACAGAAACACAGTTTTCTCAAAGACTATTTGGCCTAGAGTCTTGAAATTTTGCCTGAATTTACATCTCATAAACCTCTAACAGAATACTTAAAATCATTACATTGCAAGGAAAGAAGCCCTAGGTTGTAGGTTCTAGAATTTTCAAGTAAGGAATTGTTTTGACCAGGTAGATTTTATCACATATCATATAAGTCTATAATCAGATTATGCAGATCATGATATCTGATAAAGAATGCATGGAGCTGTTAGAGGCACTAATGTTTGTTTACTTAAGAGATCAACTAAATACTTTAACCCTTTCCTGAAAAGACCTTGTTTTGAGGTCCCTATTAGAAAAGGCTTGGGAAATTAATGAGTCAAATGAAGAAAATGCCGATTCTCTTTTTACCTCAATATTTTATATGCTAGTTTATTGTAAATGAATCCTATTCGTAACGCTGTCAATTTTGTATTCTGAACTTTGAAATAGCGAACAATTTTCGCGCCAATTTGTGCTAAAAATAGATTTCTGATGGGAAAACCCCCAACAACGCTTGCCGGGTACCAGTCTAATATTTTGTTTATCGGTCATGAATCGGACAATTTTTTCGTAACAGTGTTAGCGAAAAATTATCATTTTCAAGCGAGATAATAGTCGATCGTAGATAATGCAGGCGGGAACTAAAACTACGAAACATTGCGCATATTCAACATGCAACATTGATTCCAGATACGGAGATAGACCAGAAATGACAAACGTTTTTTCTTGAGGTTCCTCAGCAGCTTAACCAGAAAAAACGTCGAAAAGTGTGAAAGTAAAGTAGCTATGATCATGAAACTTCTCGGGTAGATAGATCTCACCAAGGAGAAGTGCAACGTACAAGGAGCGTAACTCTACCTTGCTTATTTTGTGAGTTATTGCCCTCTGTTGTAGTGGAAGCCTGTGGGGGTATCATGACAAATCACATTCAGCGACAAATTCTAGTTTTTTCTAGATTAATCATTTCCCAAACAAGACCGATTTTGTCGTCCCTTACAGAAAATTATTGAAAAAACATTGATGCAGAAGAAGAAAATGATGATCGATCAGATTAAAAAGACCTGCACAGCAGACAAAATGAGATTGAATAACTTCTTTGGATATTGATGATCATTTTACTTTTGCCTCGATATTTTCTCTGACATAAAACACTAAAAGTATTCACATCCGTTTTGTCGTCTGCAGACTTTTTTCAATTTGGCCCAACGTGACATTTTGTCGTTTTGGAAAGGGTAAGCGAGTAGCACGAGCGACACGACGAAGCTAAGGTAGGACCGTATGTGTTAACATTACTTGTCAAATGGTTATTTCATAGTTACCTATCTTAATCAAAGTGCTGTCAGCACTGTAGATTGGGCATCACTGAGAAATTGATATTGTGACAAAAGGACAATATTCTGATTTTCAAAATTGCCCCATTCTCTATTCGATGTTTTTTTAAGCATTTTCTATGAAGCGAGTAAAAAGGCGTCATGGTTTGGAAAATGGTTAATCAATGTGTAGGCAAACGTGCATAGGTGATAAAAACAAGTTGAATGTACACCCTCCAGGTGAATCCAAAAGGTGAGGCTGTTTGAGAAAAGGAAATGTTACACTTTACCGGATTTTACATTAAATCAACATGTTGAATTATTCTGGGGTACGGACAAAACCCCACCAGGACAAAACCCCACCAGGACAAAACCCCCTCGGACAAAACCCCCTCGGACAAAACCCCACCACTAAAATTGGCAAGGCGGACAAAACCCCACCAGTCTTATATTTTATTCATTTCCAAATCATTCAACAATGAATTATTATTGAAACAAATGAATTTGCATTTGATCAAGTATTGTAATAGTTATGCTTTGATAATTTATTTTCTATTTTTCTCATTTTTGATGTTTGATGAATAAAAATCACAGGAAAGAAATAACACTCATAATACTATTATAATGTAGGACTTATGTTATTTTTTCCATGGTATATATTATCATTGATTTATTTTTATAATATTCTTAGATTTATGATTTTTTGAAGATTTTTATGAAGCCTAAAAATTTGTTATTGGAACAAAAAAGTATTTATTGCTAAATCATAAATTGATAATGAATGAAGAAGTTATCCCTGAATATCATGAATATGAAATGATTTTTTCCCCTAAAAAGTTTCAATTGAATAATGCCCTTGATAAATAATAACAAGCATGATTCATGGGAATACATTTATTTGAAATTAGAAGTGTTACTTTCTTCTGAGGTGTTAAGTCTTCTGTTGTCATCTTTTGTCCTGATTATGATAGGTGATAATTGATTTCATAGATAAGGGAACGATATATAATGCATGCCAAATGACTTATTTAGGTGACAAAAATGTGATGTCAAGATAATATTTGGCTTCATCTTATTCCCAGTAACCTCTCTTTTTCCCACAATTGTTTCTATTTTTAAAGCAAAATTGCCTTATTTGGATATTTCAATAAACACATAATGGGAAATAAGTATAAAAAAACATGCTTTTAAAATACAATAAATACACAAATACAATATAGATCTAGATCAATTTTTTGAAGTTTCAAATAAATTATTAAATTATAAAGTAATAAATTGATAAACATAATCAAATTTCGTATATTTAAAAATATTTTCCATACCAAATATTTTTTTTCTATGTCATAAATTTGTTATACTATATTTCATATATTGAGGGGGTTTTGTCCTGGTGGGGTTTTGTCCTGATGGGGTTTTGTCCTGGTGGGGTTTTGTCCGAGGGGGTTTTGTCCTGGTGGGGTTTTGTCCTACACTCAATTATTCTTATTCTTAGCCAATCAGAATAATACCAAGTACGGACCCATTATAGAGGCTAAGCCTTACTGATCTCTGATCTGCAACTCGGTCTGCAAACAAATTTTGATTAAATAGAATGCATTTGTTCATTGGATCAAATGATCAGTCTAAGAACAGTATATGTGGTAAAAATGTTAAAATTCTACAAAACGGCAAAACTAAGACGATGATTTTACTTTGATTAACATAATTTAAAATCACAGTGTTTATACTCTATAGCCTCGAACCATTCGTCCTTTTCCAAACAAGACATTGTTGTGAAGCAAATAATATGAAACATACAAAGATAGATAGATAGATAGATTTTATTTGGTAAAAGATGATGACAATACATGGTACATGTTATAAAACATAATGGTAAAAAGATAACAGGAAATTTCTCCTTTGTCCCAATGTTTTCTGTGCTTCATTGTACATAACATGATTTCATCTTTATCGTCACCCGTTTCGTCGTCTGCAACTCTTTCTAATTTGAACCACTCTAAGATATTGTCGTTTGGAAGAGCCTTTAACACACTGAGTTAAAAAAAACAATAAAGATAAAGCGATCAATGCAGAATAAATCCTTAACCCAATTTCAAGCAAATAAATCGTTACTTTGTTTGGTCTTTCTGAGAAGAAAACATTGTGGGAAATGAAGAACTAGCTTTTCACAACCATTTCTTCATTTTCTACCATGTTTTCCAAACACATAATATTTCATGGGAACCTAAAGGTGTCAGAATATAGGAATGGGTAAAGCGCACACATTGTATCTAGTGAATGGGCTAAGGTGGCAGTGGGCTACAGTGGCAGTGTCAAGTAGTGACCCAGTTAAACACCTGGCAATGCATTGACTGGTAAACGACCATTGAAAGTCAGAGCAGTAATATTGTAACTATATGGAATTTATCTGAGAGTTACACTATTTTGCTTTCAAGCTTTTTACTCAACGGATAAGATTGTAAAAACGCTGAAAATACTAATAGGTATTTAATTTAAGGGACAATTTCGTCAAATGTAATTATTAACCCTCTCCTTATTTGTCGCAAAACTGAAAGAGATGAAAAACTTTGAAGATATTGACTAATAAAGGATGTTTCTGTGGTGTTTGAAAAAACATAGTTTGGCTTGAACACATAGCTCAGCGGGTTAACGTTAGAACGTAGTGTCTGGAGTGATGTCTGGAGTGAAAAACTGGTTATAATAGATTGGGCTATAAATAGCCCAATCTAAAAAGTACACGACAGTGCAGCAACCTTCTCAACTCTGAATTATAATGTTTCTCAACAAATGATTACGGCAATCCAGTTCTTAGAACGTCATCTTCAGCAAGTTGAACGTGGAAAAACTTCGCGATGTTGACAGCCATATTTGTACGATAGAGGATTCCCAATCTATTTTTAGACCAGTGAGGCGTGACGATGACGTATTTGTTCAACGAAAAAAGCGAGTCCTATTGGAACAGTCTATTTCCTTTCTGTATGGGAAAGCATTATGCCCTTTCTCTACCATAAACAGGTTTGCCTCACCGACTGAAAAGGCTTGTACAAATTGTTATGGTAAAAGAAGAAAATGTTGATAACTTGATTTCTCATTTTGCCTTATCATTTTCTCTGCAGTTTTATACATGAATGCAGTCTTTATCAACACCTGTTTTATCATCTACGACAGCTTTTAATTATGTATGCACTTATGTTATGTTGTTTGGAAAAGGTTTAATCGTAACCAAATCCTTACTGTTCAATGAATATTTCCCCTATATTGTCGGTTCCATATAAATGATAGAGGGCAATGTTTGACGATCTTTTCAAGTTGTTAAGGCCTGAAGATAACTTTTTTGCCTAGTTTAATAACTATTAAAATTATTCCTATGCTGTAGGCTCTTGCATTTTGTACAGAAAAAAGTGCATAGAGGTTGTGTATTGTTTTGTTAAACAGAAAAGTTCAAGTTATCATTATGCTTTGAAAATAAGCTCTACCATGAGGTATTCTAGATTTGAAAAAGCGGGAACAGGTTTAGAATTGTCTTAAGATTTCCAAACCTTAAGTTCTATGCTTTCTAAATATTATAGCCCAATGACTTCTTTCCAAATGCTTTGATTTGTCTATTTTAAATGGAAATTCAGCAATATGTTGTGGGTTTTCTGATTTTAAATACAGATATAGTGAAAAATCTTTGACAATCTTTTTCCAAATTTTGCTTTGAAATTTAGTGTGTACCATTGTCATATGACTCCTTTTCAAAATCCTCTTTTCAAAATCCTCGGAGAATTAAAAGGTTTGCTAAAAAGTATGTCTCGGGGCTCTCTCAGGTGAGCGATATAGGACCATCTTGGTCCTCTTGTTCGATGTGTATGCTACTGCGTATTTGCATACACAGGTTGCTAGCCCTTGAATTAAGTGTTTGATGAAAGAGGGCTGCATATTATTAAATAATTCAAAATTAGGCCACAATTTTCACACTTTGTCAAGGCTAAAAAGATTGCCCCAAAGAGATGGTAATTAATGATACATTCAGAGATACCTTGGTTGTTTAACCCTTTCCCACGAGGCAATATTGCAGAACTCCAATTTGAAAGCTGTTGCTGACAACAAAATAATTGAAATTAAAAGTTGAAAATGCAGTGGCGGATCCAGGGGGGGTTCAGGGGGTTCAAACGAACCCCCCTCTGCAGCCAGAATCTTTCATTTTCATGCAGAAATTCAGTCAAAATTGTGTGATACTAGAAAAACGAACCCCCCTTATCTGTATATTCGAACCCCCTCACGGAAATCCTGGATCCGCGGCAGAAATGTGTATACAAGTACAATGATTAGTACATGTTATTTTTGTACATTGTAGACCTACAGCAATGAGTATAGAAGATATTGTGTGAAAAGGAGAAACTGCTGATTATCAGCAATTTTCTCTTTCTCTCAATGTTTTCCCAAACTACAGTGCACTCCACGTATTACGAGTTCGGGTAATACGAGATATCGTCTTTAACGAGTACAAAACAAAGTCCCTGTCATTTCCCTTCTATTTTCCCTTTGTTTTATATCGGATAACGCAAGATTGGTTTGAGCGAAAAATCGGCTATAGCGTACATATTTTCTTGGTTCCGACTCTATTTTTCACACATTAACGAGGTTTGGTCACAAAGCGTGTCGTCTGCAAACAACATTGCCCTAGCCCTAGCTGTATTTTTCACACCTATCTACTAGGTCCTAAAGCGTGCCGTCGGCAATCTGACATTTCAAGGCAATTATCGATCAATTACGGGATTAACATGTTCCGAACTACCTATTGTCATATTGACAAAGTGTTATTGCAAAACATTGTAACTCCAACATTTATCCAGCTCGAGTTATGAGCATTTGCTCCAACATCGACCATATGCGATGAATTTGGAAAATAGAAAATACGGGAGACACGACTAAAAAGCGGAAATCTTTTTCCTTAGAGTTGAAATTTGAAATCAAGAATAAATAAGAACAGGGATTTTCCATAAGGACAATGAAAAATCACAACGTTTTTCAAATAAATATTTTATGATGTACATAACCATTAGTATTTTAAGCGCACTTATGAACTGTGAAGTGTAATGTTCATATGTTACTCTTAGTGGTGTGCATTAAAATATCAAGAGTTATCTATCTTTATGCTCTCTAAAAAGGAGATAATAAATGTGTCATAGTTCACTTCCGGTGAAAGCGAAAGTAGACATGGGCAAGTGACATGGGCAAGTGAACATTTTTCACGCATTCTATTACAATTCGGCTTTAGCGAGACATGGATATAACGAGGCATCGAGCGATGTCCCGACGATCTCGTTATACACGGAGTGCACTGTATTTCCATTAGGTATGTGAAAAAGAGCAGTTATTTGAGAAAGAGTTAATCACAGAAAATAATCAATGTTTTTGAATTAATCTTTCAATGACATGTGAATCAATGAATTGTATTGTAAAATATTGCACATTGTTAAGGCCCGGTCCCACTGCACTTTCGGATGCATAAAGGATATAAAACATACAAAAAATCTTGCTTTCCGTTAGACGTCCCTTTCCATCCGTTGAAAGTCCGATGTGTACTTATTGCATACGTTTTATCCAACGGGCATCCGTCAACCGTAATTTCATCCGCGCAAGAAGTTTTGGGCTGACCAAAACTTTTAGAACGGATGAAGCTTCCGTTGTGTACGATATAAATCCGCAATATATACGAGCAACAGACATTCTATGTCCGTCATCAGTCCGTTGTATCCTTTCTCCATCCTATAGGCATCCTTGAAACTCAAATCAACCGAAACTGAAAAGGGATTGATAGGGGAACAATAAGGTACACGGAACGTCTATACATCGTTAGCAGCACGGAAATTGAAAGGATGTAAGCATATGCATCGCGTATATGAAGTATACAAAGGGAAAAAAAGAGTTTTTATCTGGGATGTATTCCGTATATTTAGCTGACATCCGCTCCCATCCGCCAGGCTTCCCACGAATATCCCTTTAACATCCCCACTATATACTACTGACGTGCGCTCTTTTCCGTTATATTTATGCCATTTTCTAAAAGCGGATGAAAACAGATGGTACCACTACCGAAATTTTGCTCGTCCGCTGTGTCCTTTTTGCATATGTTTTTGTCAATCTGTCAGTGGGACCGGGCCTTTACACTTACAGTATGAGTCAGAATCTAAAAAACCGGCCCTAATGGCATTTTGTGATCAACATAGATCCATATCAGCCTGTATTTCACAATTTTGATTGTATTATTGCATGTACATGAACTACCGTATTTATTCTAATAAACACCCATATTCTAATAAACGCCCATCCCCCAAATATCAGCTGAATATCTGCTTATTTCAAGCAAAATTTTAGTGAAAAGGAGTGATTCTAATTTAACGCCCATCCCCCGATTCCAGATTAAAATAATGTAAGTCATAAACAAGGATCATTTCCAAAAGCAATGAAAAAGAGGATAGGATGTCTAGCCCTGAATCTGTTTGCAAGGAAGGAATTTCATAGAAAAATCATACCTCACGGCCCTAAGATATAACAAAACTTTGCCAATTTCGACTTGCTGAACTTCGAGTCCATGAATTGACACTTGATTCGCAAATGTTGACAAACAAAATTAAAATACCTCTAATAAATGCCCACCCCCTACTTTTCCATCGACCTTGTTTCTAATAAAAGCCTGTGCATTTATTAGACTATTTATGGTATTAAGGTTACAGAGGGGGTTTGTTTGACACAGACCCCCTCTTACATCTTGATTGAATGTACTTTTATTTAGTGATATGTTTGATGGTATTGGACCTTCTAATGTTGTGGGTCAATTATTTAGTTATCTGATTCCGAGAGAATAGAACTGTGAAGACACTATTCCTCGGAGATGACATTAATGTTGTTATGTTTTCATTCCGTCTGGCAGCTTAATTAAATACTCCCTTTTGTCACACAAATAATCAATCATGGTTATCTAATAGAAAACCTGTTACATGTTCCACTGACCCAATTTCAGGATTTTTTTCGTATTGCTATTTCCTAAGCATGGGCGATAATCAGGTGACTTTGTTAGCTCCACAGGCCGTCAGGCCAGCAGGCTATTGTCATGGTGTTGTGCCCGTCATGCATGCGTCTGTCCCTCCATCCATCCGTAAACTTTTTCTTTAAAAATCTTCTCCTCAAACACTTCTGTATGGATTTCAACCAAGCTTCACAGAAATGATCCTTGGGTGACCCTCTTCAAATTCCTTCAAAGAATTCTGATTAAAGTAGAAAGTCTGGAATTATCAGTCCTTGAATATCAAAAATGGCCTTTTTGACTTTGTTTTCTGACTCTAGCATCTACTAATATGGACCAATCACGACAAAACTTGGACAGAATGATGGTGACTATAAGATCTTGCTTTGGTGTAATTTTCAGCTTGATCTTAAAGTGACATTTCATGATATTTTTTCATAAATTTTACTTTTATCTTTATCTGAAAGATCATATTTTCTTATGGAAATTCTGAAATTTTCAAGCCAAAATATTGCGCCGTTTAGGAGAAATATATATTTTTGTGCTAAAATGAATCAAATTGTTGTCCACAACACTACGGATTTATATGTAATTTGCCATTTCTGTCTCAACTTTCAAGGCGTATTTTTCACTTGTAGATAACAACTTCAAAAAACTGATAGCATTTATACGCATTAGAACAACCAATCTTTGCATGAAGACATACTTTAAAAAAATGAAAATGGAATGTTATGTCCCTTTAATGTTTACAATCCATCATTAGCACTAAAGAGCCAGAGACGAAATTTGAAAAGTGCCGTAATTCCTAAACTATGTTACATTTCCATTCCAAATACAAAGTTTTAACATAAGCATTTTGAACAGTTTAGAATTTTGAATTAATGCATACTTATGGAAATATTTGACAAAAATGTTCAAAATTACCTCCCTTGCATATGAATATATATTAAAACAATATTTGTTAATTATTCTCTTCTTGAAGCGTAATTTTGAAATCTGCCATGGTGAATCAACTGATGTGAAGTGTATTTACAAGTGTGTGTAATTTGATGCATTTCGTATTGCTAGAAAGTGGTGTTTTTAATGATGGGTCATATACCTTAATTTAACATCATGAGTTATGTGCCCTTGAAATTGACAAAATTGCTATTTTGGTCTTTATTTTCACTCTTACAACCAGAAGTATGAACCAATCGGTACAGAACTTTAGCAGAATCTTACTGACATTAAGATCTTACATGCTTGTAATTTTCAGCTTGATCTGTAGACTGAATGTCAAATCCAGAGTTATGCGCCCTTGAGTTTTACAAAATAGCTGTTTTCCACTTTGTTTCCACCCTCTTTACATCCACAAATAATGATCAATCATGTCAAAGCTTTATTAAGGTAGAATAATTCTAATGCATATTTACTATTGTCGTACATTTTTGACACATGTTGACAGTTTCTGTATCAGTATAGTATCTATTTTTAGCAACAATATTGCTAAATATTACTTCCCTTTGTAAATAAAATTACCTGAATACACCCGAATATCTTTTTCCGGTATGATTCTTCGTTTAACATCAATTTTTTAGAGATATTTTTTGTGTATTTTATATGATTTTGATTGATATCATAGTTTGTATGTGATTAGAAACTTTGATACTTAATGAAACTTCCTATTTAGGAAACAAATTGTAGTATGTATAATCCTCGTTTCTTCCCTTGATACTGGCTAGCTCAATGCACCGAAACACCCGACAGTAGAAGATACATACATGTACATGTATTCTAATGAAATCTATGATGTGGTGATCATCAAACGCCTATCGTTTGATGACGACGCGTGGATGAGATCATCATTGTTAAGACATTCGCACTCGGTTTTCATCACTTCTTCGCCGGCGATCCTTTTGCAAGTGTGCAAACTCGTTGTCAATTAATTGTAACATGATTTGATCCTTTTTTTAGATTCTTTTTCCATTCAAGTCCTTAGATTTAATATGCAATCCAGAAGAAGTGGTATAAGGAAGCTGTAATAGACTATAAAAAAGATTAAGTACAATTTTGTCTTTAGAATTTACATAACTGTTTACAAATAGCGATGTTTAATTGGTTACTAGGTAAAGGGTTAAAGTGGTGAAAGTCATACAAAATCACAAGTTACTGATATGTTATCATTTGCCAACTTCTGAAAGTCTAATACAACGTTTGGGTTTTAGTTATAAGCATATAAGAAAATATGGGCTACGGTTCCCTTCAATTGGGGCATTGACTTCTTTTGGGAAAGAAATAGTGCGTTCGAAAGTATGAGAGCACTAAGAATTACCTTTACATATTTTTAAATTTTGACGGATAAAATGTACATATGTGGATTTTATCGCGTTCCTACACATATAAGAATAATTTTGATATCGGTTTAAGAGAGTGCATGAACTTATTTCTGGTACTGTCACCATTTGTTTCAGAGGCATAAATTTCAAACTAGGAAATAAAGAGGCTTTATTTCTAAATATGCACGCAGTAATTTAACAAAATATCTCTCATATGCGCACAAGGGTCACATCATTTCACATCAGACGATGGGTAAACATGTTTTTGATAATAAAAACCAAAATCTAGACACATTTAATGTGTTTATGTCCAAAATTCAGATACTTTTTTGCTTTGAGTGGTGGCCGCCATATTGGAATTTTGTAAGTTGGGGGTGGGATAAGGGAAAATCAAATTTCTAGTAAACCTCTGGACGAATTTCTGTCATATTGCACATATAGATGTCTAATATAATGTACTATCAGACAGAAGTGTCTGTCAAGCCAATTTCTAAAGTTACCATTAGGCGTATTCTACCTTAAAATGTTAGTGAAGTTGAGATCTTACTTTTTTGTCATCCAAAGCTTGATAGAAATATAACATCCTAAGTTATGTGCACTTAGATTTGACAAAATTGCCAATTGTGTCTTTGTTTTAACTATCCCCTGAGTTTTGTAGCATGTATCCCTTTAAATTACTTAGCCCCGTGAAATCATTGACGTAAAAGAAGTCATGCATTTGCTTGTTTGCACAGCCTGAACTTTTGAAATTGCATTCAACAAGACAAACAATTCCGGTCAGTGAAGCGCTTTCAGACTGCCAGGGCTGTCTAGTTTTTGATATATTTTCCTTTACTTTTGTAAACAAACATGCATTTTTGGTACATTCATTAAATACATTAAACAAACATGCATTTTTGGTACATTCATTAAATACTTTACATGTATCTGTCAATAGTCTTATTTATGGTTAATAATTGTTTCCGTCAATAGTCTAGGCATGTAGCAAGCAGCTTTGTGCTAAAATGATAGAAGGAAATCATAATGGAAGGAAGGAAGTGCTGGTATCCTCAAGAGATGACCTTTAATGATCATTGATGAACATCCAGCGTCTGGTTCATAAATACAGAAATAATCAATGTTTGCAACTTGTAATACAGTACATAATATTGGAGAATTGTTGCAATTAGTTTACAAACATTGTAGCAGACATAATGTACAGTTGTCACCACATCGTATGGCACATGTTTATGTTTTGTTTAACATTCAATTACATTTGAACAAAATATAAACATTGTGCCATACGATGTGGCTACAACTGTAGTCCCTCCCCCTTTTATTTGAGGGGTATTTATGGGCAGATTGTCTGTTTGCCCATCTGTCTATCCGCAACTTTTAATACAGTACATATAGTCTACCTAAATCTCACCCAAAATGTGACTTGTGTAGGAACTTTTTGTTAATGCTCGACCTCCATGCCTAAATGAAACTTCGATATGTATGGAAGATTACTAGGGTGGAGGTCACATGATAGAGGTCCTTTTAAGGTCACCACAGGGTCAAAGGTCAACTAAGTGCAAAAATAAATGGTATAGCAAGAAAAACCGCCATAACTCACCTACTTCTGGGTCTAGACTATTAACCTTGGTATCAAAATGAAGCTAGGATATTCATCTTTATTTTGCAGTATAGATATGCAAATCAGCTAATTTGCATATATAAGATTTTGAAGATTTAATTAGAAATTTCGAAGATTTTTTGGTCTTTTTTTATAGCATAAAGTTGGAACAGAAGCTATAACTCACTAAGTTTGTGGTGTAGATTCACGAATTTGATGCCAAAATAAAGCCTAGACATCTGTCCTCAAGTATAGTTAAGCAAAATAAGTAAATTACATATGTATGCTTTTTAATTATTTTTTTAATTAATTGATGAAAATATCGCCAATTTGTGAATATTTGATTCACACAGTAATCAGACTTAAAGGTATCACAAGAAAATTCTTTAAAAATCAATCATTGGGCCAATTCCAACCAAACTTGGTATGAATGTTCTTTGAGTGACCCTATTGAAGATGTGTTATCAAAATTTTGATTTGACAAAAAATGGGCGTGGCAGGGCGGGGCTTATCTGTCTGAGAGAAATCATAAGAAAATTCTTTAAAAATCAACCACTGGGCAAATTCCAACCAAACTTGGTATAAATGTTCTTTGAGTGAACCTATCTAAGATTTGTTATCAGAATTTTAATTTGACTAAAAATGTGGGTGTGGCAGCGCGGGGCTTATCAGACTTAGAGAAATCACAAGAAAATTCTTAAAAAATCAACTATTAGACCAATTTGAACCAAACTAGGTATGAATGTTCTTTGTGTGACCCTTTTGTACATTTTGATTCTTCAAAAAATGTTGGCGTGGCATTGCGTGGCGATGCTCATCGGACAAATTATACGAAAATTCATTAAAAATCAACCGTTGGGCCAATTTAACCTAACTTGACTTGAATGTACTTTGAGTGACCCTTACAAACATTTGTAAACAAATTGTTTGATTCACTAACCTGGCAGGATGGGGACATTTTCAACACGGGGAAATCATGATTAAAAAAGAACATTGTGCTAATTTATACACAGCATTGCTGAATCTATTTGAACAAAATTGTAACTAAATTGATCATACAAGAATAGTTTTACGTTAAGCCTAATCAAAACAGAAAGTCCCTAGTTATAAGCATTTACATTTGACAAAATTGTCATTTTCGCTCATGCCATCTTGGTTAAGATTCATCGAGGGTATTATATATGCTGCACAGTGCACAACTTCCCGTCAGAAACAGAACAAAGCATGTTGCTGTCTTTTTACAGAATCAGATTGAAATACAGTATACTAGAGAGTGTGTTTTCCATGGAAGCGTATCTTTTAAAAAGTTTGTTGAGTGGTATAGCTGGAGAAACAGCAATATTTCACTGCGTTCTGAGTGTAGACTACCAATTACTATGTCAAAATTATGTTTTTGCATCCGTCTTTATTTCATGGGAATATTTATGCAAAGTACCTAATTTGCAATAGCTCAACCGCATTTGGGTTTGAATAGTTAATATGAAATTTTGATGAAATTGTCTTCCGTTTGTGAATACCTGTATATGCCCACAGTGCATTTTGAAAAGTTTCTTGTAGGACTCAATCACAATATTATCATATTACATTTATTATACATATATTATTGATATCATGATGCCAAAAATTTAGAATTTTGTGGTTTATAATCTTTCAATACTGTATGTCTTTACATTTGTCTGTATAACTTACTGCGAGCACTTAAGCCTACTTAAAATGTCTTATCGTTTACATTTCAATAGCTTAGATTTGGTATGTAAGTAAATATCTTTTCGTACCAGAATTGGTGTCGTTCATGAAATTAAGGTCAAATATCAGGGTCAGATAAATATCCCTAAAGGGGAATCAGTTATGCCAAGAGTAGACGCTGCTCCGTTATTACACAGTTGATTTAAGGCTTCCTTTAACAGTAGACAAAGTTGCAAACTGTGCTCATTTTCTTATCAAAGGAAATATGCCTAAATCCATTTTATCACAATTTCGTGACATTTAGCTGTCAAAGTGACGAATTAGGTGATCATGAATTTGGTCATCATGGATTTCCCTGGGATGTTTGGCATGCATTAACTGATTGTCTCTCTTAAACTCACTAGTCATTGAAAGTACTTATCTTGGCGAAAATAATGTCGTTTTTTCTTATCTTGGTAGAATCTAAAGCCTACAGATTTTTGTATACCAGTGCTTTGGCACTAAATATTATTTTAGAATATCTGCTCTACCTCATCTTATTGAACATTTGATTGTCACAGGGACTGGCCCCTTGTCATTTAAAGGGCCGGTCTCTTGTCATTTAAAGGAAATGCATTAAGTATTTTGATAAGATTTGCATTAACCTTCTATTCCAGTCTGTTTTGGATAATATTTTTATGGACAGTCTTTAATCAAAGTACCTCCTGGTGACGAACAAACATTTATTGTTTCTGTAGCCAGAAGTGAACCATTAAAGTCGTAATATGCCCCTCAGAAGCTTCTCCAGATACCAACTATCACTCAATTATTGACATTCGAGTACTGAGAAGTTGATAATCTTCAGTACGTTAATGGCGGCGGTAAGGGAGGTAATCAGGTAAATACTTATTTCTGGATTCGTCTATACTTTTAAGTCGATACACAGAACTTTAAATAATCTGTATCTAATTTTCCAATTGCACTCCCAAAAAATGACAATAATTTTATCAATCATACCAGTTATCTATTTTGCATAAAGCTATGCTGGAACATTTAGATGGGTGCCTAACCTTCATTTTGATATCATAACTGTTAGCCTTCACCCAGAACACAGTGAGTTATATCTGCTTCTCTAGCTATATCCCATTAACCCCTTCACTGCCTTACTCCGAGTGTGACTCAGGTTAAAATTGCTTCCTATGTGCCTATATCCCGAGTGTGGTTCGGGGTAAATTAAATTCCATATGAAAGCCAACTGCATCATAAGAGAAGACTATCCTTGGTGAATTTCAATTTGGTATATGAAAAGCTAACTTTCACTGGTATTTTCATGATCATATGTATGGAAATATATCATTTTTGCAGATTATGTGTCTGAGGAATTATTTCTAGAAATAATTTGAATGATGACAAATTCTGGTGGGGGTACAAGATCATGTTTTTGCTAGTGGATAAAACTACCAAACACCCACAATAGCAGTAAAGTGGTTAATTTTCAAATTCTAAACCCAGAAAATGAGAGAATTGGCATAATATTGCAAAGTTTTTAACCGTTTTTCATATTCTGGTCATGACAGCCTTATGAGACACATAATTTACCAGAAACGAACATCTCTACAAAGTTCAAAATACTGTAAAACGTTTTTAATGACAAGATATCGTTGTACCACTTGTGTTAAAATATTAAGGAATATGTATATTACAAACATGAAATATTTGGCGGAAATCCATCTAGCAGTTTTCAAGTTTTAGCAAATTATATAATTTGGGTAGGTACTGCACCAAATAGCCATGCTATTCTCCGGCACATAGCGTGCACTTATATACGACAGTGAATGGGTTAAACAACCTTTCAAAGATACATTTTTTATGGAAAACGCACTCTCTAGCATAATGAAGTTGAAACTGATTTCCGAAAAAAGACTTCAAAATGCTTAATTTTTATGTATGGCGGGAAGTAGTACATAATCCATGTGATTTACTAGTATTTACAAGATGCTTGAAAGCACTGTATGTATCTAATATTCACAAATTCGTGATGTGTTCATCATAATTCTAAAAATCTATCAAAAATCATTTAAATCGTGGACATGCAGATATGCTTATTCGCAAATTTTAAGTTAAGCGTGGATCTCTAGGCTTTATTTCAATACCAAAATTGTTTGTGCACACCGCAAAGTTCGTGAACATAAACATTTTTCTTGCTATATAGGAAACAAAAACAATGGAAATTTCATGAAATTTCCCATTACCTCATCAAAATTATACATTTGCAAATTAGGTGATTTGCATAACTACTAGCTTGCATAACTGTACCGAAAAATAAAGATGAATGCCTATGCTTTTATTTGATACCAAAATTGTTAATCTATACCAAGAATTGAGCTATATCTGATGTTCCCAATATACTCTATAAAATTGATGATACCTTCATTAGTTATTAGCTCACCTGAGCACAAAGTGCTCAAGGTGAGCTATTGTGATCGCTTTTTGTCCGTCGTCCGTCTGTCCGTCCGTCCGTCTGTCCGTCTGTCTGTCCACAATTTGGTGTTTACGCTCTAGCATCCACAAATATTAATCAATCTTGATCAAATTTAGTCAAAACAAGTATGGTCATAGGTTCTCGGATGAGTTCGATTATGGGCCAGATCGGACCAGAATGTGCTGAGTTATCTGCCCTTGAATGTCCAAAAAAGCCGTTTTTGACTTTGTTTACATTCTAGCATCTACAATTATTGAACAATCAAAACAAAACTTGGAGACAATGTTGGAGACCATAAGATCTCAGATGAGTTTGGTTTTCAGTATGATCTGATCAGAAAGTCCAGAGTTATGTGCCCTTGAATTTGACAAAATTGCCATATTCGGCTGGTTTTGACCTTGTTAACACTATAGAATCTACAATTATTGATCAATCAAGACAAAACTAAGACATAATGTTTGGGACCATAAGATCTTGGATGAGTTTGATTTTCAGTCTGATCTGATCAGAAAGTCCAGAGTTACGTGCCCTTGAATTTGACAAAATTGTCATTTTCGGCTGTTTTCGACCTTGTTTACACTCTAGAATCTACAATTATATATCAATCAATAGAAAACTTTGACACAATGTTGGGGACCATAACATCTGGGATGAGTTCGATTTTCTATTTGATCTGATGAGAAAGTCAAGAGTTACGTGCCCTTGAAAATTGCCATTTTCGGCTGTTTTCGACCTTGTTTACACTCTAGAATCTACAATTATCAATCAATGAAAACAAAACTTGGACACAATGTTGGGGACCATAAGATCTCGGATGAGCTTGATTTTCAGTTTGATCTGATCAGAAAGTCCAGAGTTATGTGCCCCTGAATTTGACGATATTGCCATTTTCGGCTGTTTTCGACCTTGTTTACACTCTAGAATCTACAATTATCAATCAATCAAGACAAAGCTTGGACACAATGTTTGGGACCATAAGATCTCTGTTCAGGATGATTTCCAGTCTGATCTGATCAGAAAATCGAGAGTTGCGTGCCCTTGAATTTGACAAAATTAATGTTTTTGGCTGTTTTCGACCTTGTTTACACTCTAGAATCTACAATTATTGACCAATCAAGACAAATCTTGGACACATTCTTGGGGACCATAAGATCTTGGATGAGTTGGATTTTCAAATGGATCCGATCAGAAAGTCGAGAGTTATGTGCCCTTGAATTTGATAAAATGCTGTTTTCGGCGGTTATCGACCTTGTTTATACTCTAGAATCTACAATTATTTATCATTCAAAGCAAAACTTTGACACAATGTTGGGCACCGTTACATCTCGGATGAGTTTGATTTTCACAATGTTATTGATCATAAGTTCGTTTTCAGTCTTAAAGTCATAAATATCAATTGAATTGAACAAAAATGTTGCTCATATCATTTTGGTTCAGGTGAGCGATATAGGACCATCATGGTCCTCTTGTTCTAATAAATTCGACAAAGTCATGATTATGCAAACCTTTTTTGCATAACAATTCTGAAAAATAAGGACGGGTGTGTTAGCTTCATTTTATAACACATCAACTGTAAGTCTAAACCCGGTATTAGTGAACTATAGCTGTTCATCCTGCTATACCCCACAGTCACTTTTACAAGACATGTTACCATGGAAACCACAGCCTCTACGATACTGTAATTCAATCGGACATATCTAAAATGCATAGTCATGTTTTTGATTGGATGTTTGCTTAAACAATATGATTAAATCAATCCACAAAGCTTCAAGGCACCGTGTGTATCAAATATTCATAAATTGACAATAAAAATCTTGCTTATGCAATTTAGCTAATTTGCGCGATCGAACTTGAGGACAGATGTCTAGGCTTTATTTTGGTACCCAATTCGTGAATGTACACCACGAATTATAGCTTATGTTTCTACTACATTATAAAGAAAATGACAAAACAATCATCAAAATTTCTAATGACATGAGTGAAAATGGCCATTTCTTCAAATACAAAGGCTTATAACTAAGAACTTTCTGTTCCGATCAGGCTAGAAGTAAAACAGTTCTTGCATAATCAATTTAGTTACAATTTCGTTCAAATCGATCCAACAAAGTTGGGTATAAATTAGCACAATGGTTGTTTTTAAAGTATTTGTTCATGATTTCTCCAAGTTGAAAATGACCCCACCCTGTCAGGTCCTTATTTGTTGTTGATTTCAAACAATTTGTTAGCAAATTTTCAAAAGGATCACTCAAAGAACAATCACGTAAAGTTTGGTTCGAATTGACCCGATGGTTGATTTTTAAAGAATTTTCTTTTGATTTGTTTAAGTTCGATAAGCCCCGCCCTGCCATGTCCACGTTTTTTTTTTTTTTTTGACGAATCAAAATTTTGTTTAAAAATGTTCAATAGGGTCACACAAAGAACATTCATGCCAAGTTTGGTTCAAATTGGCCCAGTGGTTGATTTTTAAAGAATTTTCTTGTGATTTCTCTAAGGCAGATAAGCCCCGCCCTGCCACGCCCACTTTTTTGTTAAATCAAAATTTTGATAACACATCTTCAATAGGGTCACTCAAAGAATATTCATACCAAGTTTGGTTGGAATTGGCCCAATGATTGATTTTTAAAGAATTTTCTTGTGATACCTTTAAGTCTAATTACTATGTGAATCAAATATTCACAAATTGGCGATATTTTCATCAAGTAATTTAAAAAATAATTAAAAAGCATACATATGTAGGCCTAATTTACTTATTTTGCTTAACTATACTTGAGGACAGCTGTCTAGGCTTTATTTTGGCATCGAATTCGTGAATCTACACCACAAACTTAGTGAGTTATAGCTTCTATTCCAACTTTATGCTATAAAAAATGACCAAAAAATCTTCGAAATTTCTAATCAAATCTTCAAAATCTTATATATGCAAATTAGCTGATTTGAATATCTATACTGCAAAATAAACATGGATGTCCCAGCTTCATTTTGTTACCATATTTGTTAATCTAGACCCAGAAGTAAGTGAGTTATGGCGGATTTTCTTGCTATACCATTTATTTTTGCACTTAGTTGACCTTTGACCTTGTGGTGACCTTTAAAGGACCGCTATCATGTGACCTCCACCCTATTGATCTTCCATACATATCGAAGTTTCAATTAAGCATGGAGGTCGAGCATTAACAAAAAGTTCCTACGCATGTGTTTTCTAGGGCCTTATTTCTATAATTTAGGTAGACTAATATATTGGAGAGTTGTTGCATAGTTTACAAGTGTTGTAGTAGCCATAATTAGCCCCCCCCCTTTATTTGAGGGGTTACAGGGTGTTTAGGGGCCAGATTATCTATCTGCCCGTCTGTCTGCCTGTGACTTGTTGCAGTACATAGCATAATATTGGAGAGTTGTTGCATAGTTTACAAGTATTGTAGCAGTCATAATTACTACCCCCCCCCCCCCCCCCCCCGCCTTTATTTGAGGGGTTACAGGGTGTTTAGGGGCCAGATTATCTGTCTGCCCGTCTGTCTGCCTCTAACTTGTTGCAGTACATAGCATAATATTGGAGAGTTGTTGCATAGTTTACAAGTATTGTAGCAGTCAAAGTTAAAGAGAGTTTGTACATAGTTCCTAACAACTTTCTCCTTTTGCCTCAATATTTTAAGAGTCATATTTTCCACAAGCTTTTTCTTTGTCAACATCTATTTTGTTGTAAGCAGCAGTTTTCAAACAAAAATAGTGCAATTTTTCATTTGTATTAGACAGCAATAAACATGGCTGGTAGATGAGAGAGAAAACAGGCGAAAAAAGAAATAGATGGGGAAAACATTTAGGCAAAAGGAGAAAATGCTGATAATCAGCATTTTCCCCTTTTGTCACAATATTTTCTGTTTTATAATGTACATAAATCCCTTCTTTCTCTATGACTATTTTGTCATCTTGTGTCTATTTTGTCATTCTGTCGTTTGGGAAAGGGTTAACCTATCTTATAAGATTTAGATTTGTTTGCTATAAAATGTTTGACTTTTCCTTTGCCTAAAAGGAAATGTATGTTTATTTTGTGTGTTCTACATTCAATGTACCAATACTGCTAAGCCTAATTTTACTCCAATGTTTTACCCTTACCATACTGATCCTGTGTACATTGTATTTGAGAAATTGGCTGGTTGTGTAAACAAAGATAAGACTACATGTGCATGCAGTCTAATCTAAGTCTACACTACCTGTTTTACATTGTTAGTTGTATGATAAAGGATCAGCAACAGACATGGACAAAAGCTTACTTAAATGACTAAGTCTATGTTTTGTCTGAAAAAAAAAAACAAACAAAAAAAGATTTGATCATTGTGTGCATTTTCATTGTCTGTTTATGTTTAATATGTATTATTTCATGCCATTGTAAATATATTCTGATTTTTTTCGGGAGAAAGGGCGGAGCCTAGTAAACGGTTATTACATTGAAGATTGAGGAGAAACAGCGTTTTCAATTAGCGGTAAATCGTCGGTGTTATTGCAAATTATTGTAACTGCAGCTTGAATCAAGCTGTATTTACGAGGTTTTTTAATAACACGTTTTACAATCGCACAGTCTTTCAATTTCGAAATGTTTTCATGCTCGTGCCGCACGTTTTTCCCTTATGTTAACCAAAGTATCGAGAAGTAAACTCGTCGAATAACCTTTTGGCTTAGCCACACCCTTTCAGGTGAATAAAAACGCAATATACCTGTTTGATAGAGGCCCACATGGAAGATTGGGAAACCAAATGTGTAGCCTCTTAAAATAAAGTCGTTATTATTATCTGCAGCAGCTTTCAAATGTCAATGAATTTTGTGCTATGAATAAGTTCGGTTTACCATTATGTTTTGACAACCTGTCGGTGTTGTTATAAAATCTCGTAACCACGGCTTGAATCAAGCCGTAGTTATGAGATTTTATAACAACACCCAAGAAGTAGTGTTTGTTTGTCCAAAATTATGTCACTGTTTACTTGATAAGATCGCTCCCTATTGAAGGTTGAAAGATTAGCAATTTAGGAAACGGTACACCCTTTCCCAAACAAGACCTGGTTTTGACGTCCCTTAGAGAAAAAGCTTTAGACAACATTGAGGCAAAAGAAAAAAATGCTAATAATCAGCATTTTATTCTTTTGACTCAATATTTTCTTGGCAATAATTTGAAAACAATTAACACTTGTTTTTAATTGCATTTATTACTCTAAATATTACTGTATTGGAAATAATTAATATGTAGACAGCAACTCTGAATTATGGCAGGCAGGTAGGCGAGAAAAAAAAGTAAACTATTTTTCACTTGAGGGTATGATTTTGCATTGATAATACTTTCTCATGAATAGTCACTTGTCATGTTGCAGCCAAAATGTTGTATCCATAATTTAAATAAATTGTTTTCACACTGTTTTTGCAGCCCAATTATATTGCAATTGTATATAACTTGTTACTCTCAAAAACGTCTGAACTACTTTTGATTTTTCCAAATCTGCAATAGAGAATTCTTTGGAAAGCATTTAGGGAAAAGAAGAAAATGCTGATGACCAGCATTTTCTTCTTTTCACTATAATGCTTTCCATACTCGAATAACCTTATAAGTTGTGTACATTTTGTGATAAACATTTCATGATTTGCTCAATCTTTTAAATTGAAACTGTTCAAATATTTGTTGTTTGGGAAAGGGTTTATTGTAATATATGCAAATTAGTAAGTCAACTTGAATATTTTCAATCTATTACCATACCACATGATAAAGATTTTATTGTCACTTTGACTTTAAAAGAAAATAGTATATCAATGGCTAAGCAAAACCTGCTGTAAGTATAGTGTATATGTTAGCGGCAATAAGTGAAATCAGGCAATAAGCTTAATGCCTAGGCAATAAGCTATTGCCTAGTCAATTAGTTATTGCCTAAAAATTCCAGGCATTAAGCTTATTGCCTGAAATGTTTCATCCAAAATTGAGTCTATTGCCTAACATATGTTAGCGGCAATAAGTAAAATCAGGCAATAAGCTAAATGCCTAGGCAATAAGCTATTTCCTAGTAAATTAATTGCCTAAAGATTTCAAGCATTAAGTTTCACTGTGTTGTAAGTTGTACGTTAGATTTGTGTAGTTTGTACGGAAGTTTTGAGTGGTCAATCAAAGATGGCGTCGGTGGAAAATCGTTAGAGGTAGGTGTCTTAGTTTTTCGTCGATAATTTCCTTAAATGACCGTATCTTGTCTTGATACTGATATCATTGTACAGGAGAAATGTTTACCTATTCACGGTGCTATATAGCCAAGTACCAGTGTTGTCCTATCGTACTCAGTCGTTGTGCAAAGACAGCCCAACACGGAAAACTTTTTTCGAAGCGAGAAAGTTGCCCTTTTAAGGATGATTACATAGTAAACAGCGAACTAGGGAACAAACTATTGCTCTAACTTGGATGTTTTTAACATGCTCTTTTCTATGGTTACCGTTATTTTACACACAAATGTCTAGAATGACCACAAACACTGTGTTTACTAAATGGCCAAACAACGGTGTAGTCACAGTGAAAATATGCAGACACAACGGTGCAGTTTCTGTGTTATCTGTACGGTGTAGTTATTATTTTCACAACAAATTGTGAACGGTGTAGACTTGGTATGTTGTATAGGGCGAACTAGCTCTAACAGATAGCAGATCATCTGTTTTATCTCCCTCAAATACTTTGGTCTTAGAAAACTCAGATGAAAATGCTGCCATCCTCAAAGTAAATGAAAACAAAAGTTAAGAAAATAATTATGTTTTCTCTTTTCTTCATTCTCCTAAGCCTTAAACAGTTCAATGTATGTTTGATTTAATTTTCGGGAGACATTTTTGTTATTTGTGATTGAATAAACATCTGACGGAAATGATAATCAAAAGGAATACCATCACAAAATATCAAATAAGACATACGATAACCGTCATTTTGAAGCCATGTTAAGTGCAACGGCAAATTTCTTGTTCATCCGTTCATTTGATTTGTAGATTCGAAATTTCGGCTCTGGCTTTGAATTTTTCTTTGTAACTGTTTTAATTGGTTATTACAATCAATTATTGTAATTAATGAAATGATTTCAACTCATGGAGTATGATAATTATTGATCGAAATGTATCTTGTTTTCAATTTGACCCGTCATTGAAAAGTCTGATTTTACCCAAAATAAAGGATTCAATCAACAAAACATAAATTATAAATAACAAAACATAAATTATAAATTTGTTTCATAAACATTTGGGCCTTTTTTTCGCCTTGTTCGACTTAAGTAAATAAGTCTTGAAAATAGAATTCTGGAACTGCAAAATTCATTTTGGAATTTTCATACGTAATGAACTTCTTCTTCAGGACTGACAATTTTCTGACCAAGATTTTTTGGGCTCACTCATAAAATGTAACCATTTGCAATGAAAAAGACAATATTCTATTCGCCATAATCGTTTGACTATTGGAGTAAAACGCATTGAAGTACTCCCAAGACAGTGTAACTTACACACATCCATAAATAAATGAAATGCAATGTTTTCCATCGAGAGCCGACCTTCATTGACCAAAATAAACAAATGCCAAGTTGATCAACGCTTCTCAATGACTTAATCACATCTGGGAACAAACTGTTCATTTCAGCCATTGTTTTCATGTTCTCCTGGGGAAAGAGAAGAGACCCTATCCGTTTCATCTGTTTTAGCACGTCCAATGGAAATATCAGGAATTAAGGTCGGGGCTTTTTGAACGACTTTATGGGGTGTTGAACTTCGTCATTTTTTTATGTTCAGGACTCATGCATTCAAAACCGGGGATATCATCGATAGAAAGAATCTTGTTAACTCCAAAATCCTTTTTTCTACGTTGATGACGTCTATCTTGTGTATTCTATGCTCGCAAATGGGGATGATGTCCTAGTCTGACTTCTTGATAATATCAGGAATAATGCTAAAGTTCAGAGTTTTCAAATCTTTTTTACCCGTCTGATCATTGATCTCTCCCCCCCCCCCCCCCCCCCCCCCCCCCCCCCGGCGCACTTTTAATATCTGACTGGAATGGTCCTGTTCCGAATGCTTCACAACCTTTTCGAAACTCCCTTCGAAATGACAGTAGTAATAGGTGAACAGCATGGAACTGAAAATAAAGAAAAAAATAAAACAGACACCAGCAGATTCTTGGCATTGTCTACTGTTTGACCCTTACGGAATTGCTTTGACAAATAGCAAGGAAACTAGATTCTGATATATTTTGATTAAAGTATTTTTTGTAGACATATTGTCACCTTCTTTGCTGCAAAGCATTTACAAGTCAGTCACATAAAAAATTATTAACATAATTGTTGAAGAATTTCGGTAGTAATTGTAAAACATGATTCTCAGCCGTGAAAACGTTATCATTAAACATAAAAATATTATCATTCCAGAAATGATAAGTTCTGTATTACTTCAAGTCTACACCGTTCACAATTGCATTATGTCTACACCGTTCACAATTTGTTATGAAAATATAACCACACCGTACATAAAATACAGAAACTGCACCGTTGTGTCTGCATATTTTCACTCTGACTACACCGTTGTCTGGCCATTTCATAAACACGGTGTTTGTGGTCATTCTAGACATTTTTGTGTAAAATAACAGTAACCATAGAAAAGAGCATGTTAAAAACATCCAAGTAAGAGCAATAGTTTGTTCCCTAGTTCGCTATTTACTATGTAATCATCCTTAAAAGGGCAACTTTCTCGCTTCGAAAAAAGTTTTCCGTGTTGGGCTGTCTTTGCACAACGACTGAGTACGATAGGACAACACTGGTACTTGGCTATATAGCACTGTGAATAGGTATACATTTCTCCTGTACAATGATATCAGTATCAAGACAAGATACGGCCATTTAAGGAAATTATCGACGAAAAACTAAGACACCTACCTCTCATGCTGTATTGTTGTCGCCATCTTTGAATGACTACACAAACCTAACGTACAACTTACAACACAGTGAGTTTATTGAATGAAATTTATCATCCTAAACTGAGTCTACTTTACAAACCCTTTTAATGGTCATATTTAGGCATTGTTCATGGGTATTTCTTTGAATTTAAAGATGAAGTTGAAATATTAATTTGTTAGACACAAATCAGTGTAAATGCACCAGTACAAAGGTTGCTCAATGACCTGAGATAGTTGCGCTGCCTTGTTTTAAAAAGGGAATTAGCATCAGGCCTGTAAGAATCTATTTCAGATGGAAGGACCGGACTTTTCACCGAGGTTGTAATGTGGGTATATCATTTGCAGATTTTTGTACAATTGATTGAATGGTGTTTAGCACTACATCAACAATTTTCTAGTCATGTATTCCTGACATTACTAGCACCATGACAAGCACAATATCCACTCCGAGCCACCAGCTGATACTCCCACTTAGACAGTAAAAAAGAATTCATCTATTTATTTTCATTTAACTAAAATGTAATTCGAAGGGTTTCCAGAAATTGGAATTATTGCTATTTGATTCAATGCAGCAGCCAAATGCAACAAGTGTGTTTTCAAGCTCTAAATAATGGCGAATATTTGTGAAATATGTTCAATTTCGAATAAGATTTCAAACAATAAAGTCATATTTCATCGTTAGGCAATAAGACTAATGCCTGGCTATTTTTGCCAGGCAATAGGCTTAAAACATAGGCATTAAGCTTAATGCCTAGAGTGATTTAGGCAATAAGCTTACTGCCTAGGCAATAGCTTATTGCCTAGGTATTAAGCTTATTGCCTAATTTTACTTATTGCCGCTAACATATACATCAAATTTATATTTTTATGTAGGGATAATTCACGTTCTTGAGATGGTTAACATTTGCAGAGGCCCAAGAAGTATGTTAACCCATTACCACACATTGACTCTTTTTTGACTCCCCAAAAGATTAATGCTTTGGAAAACATTGTGGAAAATGAAAACAAAATGCTTGTGACAAGCAATTTCTTCATTTCCCACAATGTTTCTACCCAAAAATACCTAGAATTTTTAAGTTTCATTCATTTGAAAATGTTGTCTGCAACATCTTTGAATATGGACCAACCCAAAATCTGGTTGTTTGAGAAAAGGATTTAAATGACCAAGAGCAAATCCTCATTTTGCTAAATGTACTTGATTAACCCTTTCCCGAACAAGACCTGGTTTTGATGTCCCTAATAGAGAAGGCTTAGGAAAATATTGAAACAAAAGAAGAAACTGCTGATAACCAGCAGTTTCTCCTTTTGTCTCAATATTTTCTGTGCCATATTTTACACAATTCATATCTTTACTTACATCTATTTTGTCTTTTATGGCAGTTTTTTGTTTGGATTACCCTAAAATTTTGTCATTTGGGAAAGGGTTAAAATTAAGTCTACTTAATTTTGACATTGCTCTGTGTGGGTGTTCTGTAATGAAAAGTTGTTGTCTGCTGCCCCAACACTATAAATGTTTTGGAAAGAATTGTGGAAAATCAAGAAATTGCTAGAGATAACACAGAAAATATTGGGGCAAAAGGAGAAAATGCTAGTTATCAGCATTTTCTTCCTTTGCCTCAATGTTTTTCAAAGCCTTAATCTATAATAAACGTCAAAACCATGTCTTATTTCTTGTTATCAAACGCCCTAATGGCATGACATGTGCTCCAATATGTTTCAATAATTCAGATAAAAGATCATTAATGTGATCTTATGTCTTAAAACCCTTTCCTGAACAGTGACTCCAGTAGAACATTGAAAAGCCTCTGGAGTATTGGTTAAGAAATCTTTGACGAAAAAGAAGAATATGCGGACAACTTCAAGTGGTTTTTTAGCTCCACTGGCCGAAGGCCAGCGGGGCTTATGTCATGGCCCTGTGTCCGTCGTGCGTGCGTCCGTGCGTCCGTCCGTGCGTAAACAATTTTCAAACATCTTCTTCTCCAAAACTACTGGACCAATTTCAACCAAACTTCACATGAATCATCCTTGCATGAATCTCTACCAAATTCCTTCAAAAGAATAAAATCTGTGCAGAACTTGAATTTTAATTAATTTAATTGAATTAATTTTCGAAAAATCTTTAAAAATTCTTCTTCTCCAAAATTACTGGACCAATTTCAACCAAACTTCACAGAAATCTTCCTTGCATGAATCTCTACCAAATTCCTTCAAAAGAATAAAATCTGTGCAGAATTTGAATTTTAATTAATTTAATGGATTTAAATTTTCGAAAAAACTTTAAAAATTCTTCTTCTCCTAAACTACTGGACCAATTTCAACCAAACTTCACAGAAATCTTCCTTGTATGAATCTCTTTTTAATTCCTTCAAAAAGATAAATTCTGTGTATAACTTGAATTTTAATTAATTTAATTGAATTAAATTTTCGAAAAATCTTTAAAAATTCTTCTTCTCCAAAACTACTGGACCAATTTCAATCAAACTTCACAGAAATCTTCCTTGTATGAATCTCTACCAAATTCCTTCAAAAGAATAAAATTGGTGCAGAACTTGAATTTTAATTAATTTAATCGATTTAAATTTTCGAAAAATCTGTAAAAAATTTTCTTCTCCAAAACTACTGCACCAATTTCAACCAAACTTCACAGAAATCTTCCTTGTATGAATCTCTTCTTAATTCCTTCAAAAATATAAATTCTGTGTATAACTTGAATTTTAATTAATTTAATTGAATTAAATTTTCGAAAAATCTTTAAAAATTTTCTTCTCCAAAACTATTGAACCAATTTCAAGCAAACTTTACAGAAATCTTCCTTGCATGAACCTCTACCAAATTCCTTCAAAAGAATAAAATCGGTTCAGAACTTGAATTTAAATTAATTTAATGGATTTAATTTTTTGAAAAATTCTTCTTCTTCAAAACTACTGGACCAATTTCAACCAAACTTTACAGAAATGTTCCTTGCATGAATCCCTTCTTAATTCCTTCAAAAAAATAAATTCTGTGTAAAACTTAAATTTTGATTAATTAAATTGGATTAATTTTTGAAAAATCTTCTTTTCCAAAATATTGGACCAATTTTAACCAAACTTCACATGAATCTTCCTTGCATGAATCTCCTTTAAATTCCTAAAAAAAAAAATCTGTGTAGAACTTAAATTTTAATAAATTTAATTAAATTGAATTTTCGAATAATTGTTAAACAATCTTCTTCTCCAAAACAACTGGACCAATTTCAACCAAACTTCACAGGAATCTTCCTTGCATGAATCTATCCCAAATTCCTTCACGATCGGATGAAAAGCTTGGCCACTGTGGGCTAGGCTTATTTTTCGCTATAAGAAACCGTGTAATTTTAACAAAATTTTAAAAACATTTCTGCTCCTTAATTACTTATTGGATTTCATTCTGGTGTAGCATGAATCTTCTTTGGATAGACCTCTATTGTATTCCTTGAAGAAGTTTGTAGTCTAAATGTCTAAAAGCCAGTGGAGCGATACAGGGCCATCTTGGCCCTCTTGTTTTTGCAAAAACTGAGTTTTGTCACATGAGTTTGTCACATATCACATTAACCCTTTCCCAAACGTAAAAAATAGGGTGATCCACTTCAAAAGCTGCCACAAATGACAAAATTGATGTTATAAAGATAGGATTTGTGTAAAATATGGCACAGAAAATATTGAGACAAAAGGAGAAACTGCTTTCCCAATGTTTTCCCAAGCCAATTTTATTGGGGACGTCAAAACCAGGTCTTGTTTGGGAAAGGGTTAATTTTGTCGTCTACTACTCCTGTTAATTTAGACCAGCCTCAAATATTGTGTGAGAAAGGGTTAATTAATCTTTGCACCTTTGAGGTTTAATGCAAATTTAATGAAATACATACACATGTATCATAGGATTCTTGGTAGTTGAGACTCCTCTCCGTCAAGGCTGTAGAGTTGATTTACTGGTGGTGAACTCGGCCAAAGCGATGGACGTTTTTCACGACAACAAGGCACAGATATTTTGTGTTTAAATGTGAGTTTAAAGATCTGATTGGATAGTTTTTCTAATAACAATGAATTTGTTCTAAAAAAAAGACCGGGTTTACCGATATGTATTGACAAACTGTTGATGTTGTTATAAAATCTCGTAACTACGGCTTTATCGAAGCCGTAGTTACGATATTTTATAACAACACCGACAGAATACAATGATCGCGAAAAAACGTCCCATGCTTTGGCCGAGTTCACTACCAGTGAGTTGATTGCCCTTATAACATGACTGTTGTGTCAATGGCCTGTTGCTCTAACCCTTTCCCAAACAAGACATTGTTTTGACATTGGTAACAAAATAGGCCTAAAAGAGGCAAAAGAAGAAACTGCTGCTTATGCAACAGTATACTGCACAGAGAGGTATGTGACTCCCTACACCCGCCCACTGAAACATGTATCTGGTGGGACAGCAGCCCTGCGTTCAGTAAGGCAAAACGTTAGCTAACAGTTAGCCGTTTCATTCGAAATACTCGGTCAATTCTGTGAAATTTGGGTCAAAGAAGTTGCGAATGTTGCTAACGTTAGCTAACAGTTTGTCTACGCAGGGAAAGCAGGGCAGGTGTTTACGTTAATTCTATGAGGATTTTTTAATTCCATGAGGATTTATGAAATAGATTATCTTTTAAGGAAAACTTGAAACTTTATTATTGAAGAATAATTGATGTCAAAAGTAAAAAATAGTCATGTTATATCAGAGAAATTGATATTGAGGCAAAAGGAAAAATTGCTGATAATGAAAAGCAGAGGCATGTTCTTTAGAGCTAGTGTTTTGAAGATTTCTTCAGACGTTTAATTAAGATAAAGAGTTTTTTTTGACTGAGGTATTCCTAATGTTCCATAATTTATACAAATGACATCATCGTGACATCATTTGTATTAAGTATGGTGCATTCGGAATAACTCTGTCAATTCAATATAATGTTTGTACAGAATTAACCGAGGGGTTCCGCAAAAAGCAGAGATTATTGGCACCGTTTAAGTTGCATTTTAAGGGTTGATAAGGGTTAAAGGATGACCTTCAGAAAGGTCAAATGGGGAACCGTAGCGGGTTAATTGCCCCTGCGAGTAGTGTGGTGGCGCCGTTGTTCCCGGTCCAACCAACATCCGGAAGTTCCCTTTATTTACATGTAAAAGCTATCACAGAACGTAAATATGTTGCTTACTTTCAAGCTATTTTCCTAAATTAAAACGTAAAACACAGAAAATGGATTAGAAATTTGGTTTTATGAAGAATCCGGAACTGAGAAATGAACTACGAAAACGAAATGCTAGAGTTTCAGGTAGAAACTGCGATTAAGTAGAGCTGTAAGTATCGGCATGAAAACGAAAGTAGATAGCCGGAAACCGGCATGAATCTCAATATAAAATCTCAGTTCTATTCGCAAAATTAATTTGTTATCATAAAGTGTTTATTCTTGAAATGGATATATATAATGTTTAGACTAAGTTTTCTTCGTAAAATCCAAACCATTTTCTTATCTCACGATCTTTACATCTTAAAACTAGAAACATAGCATAATTTATGCTGTGTTAAAACGGTTGTAAAAGACTTATAGCTTTATGGGCGCACACGATATTGTTGCTCATTAACACCATTAGGTTGTTAATCAATTTTTAATTCTTTTGAATACAAAACGATTCCTTTTGGTAATCCTTATTGGTAAAGTTTTAATCCTTTTCCAAACAAAACCTGGTTTCAACATCCCTAATACAATAGGCTTGGAAACTTTGAGGAAAGGAAGAAAATGCTGAAAATGCTGTAAACCATCACTTTCTTCTTTTTCCTCGATATTTTCATTAAAATATGTTGTGCACAAACAACATCTTTACCAATATCTGTTTTGTTGTCAACAGGAACTTTCCATCCTAAGATTATGTCATTTAAAAAAGAGTTGGGTCACCCTTGAAAACAAATGGGAAAAAACATTTTCATTTATTTTCCTGAATCAAATGTTTTGCAGTAAAACAAATAAACTACTACATATACAGTATTGAGTAAGCGTGTATGCTTTAGTTAGAAACATTGTTAGAAAAGGAAAAGTGCTGGATATATCAGCCTTTTCTTCTGGTGCTTTCTTAGCTTTCTCAGAAATTTGAGATCTTTCACTATTTATCCTTTTCCAAACCTACGTGTCTTAAAGTTTTCCAACATTAAAGGTAATGTAGATGCCAAATGCATCTTGATAAAGGTAGGACTTGTGTGCAAATTATCATAGACTACCAAAAAGTATCAAGTCAAAAGGAGACAATGCTAGATATCAGCATTTACTTGTTTTGCCTCAATGCCTTTCAATCCTTACCTATTATTGATGTCAAATTCTGGTCTTGTCGAGAGAGGGTTAAAACCAGGTGAAATTATGGGAAATGGTTAACAAACTGAATGACATAAACTTCTAAGAAGTGTGTATTATGAGGGAAAACAGAGAAAGAAGAGGAGAATATTTGGGTTACCGGGAATCCCAAAATTTTCATTCTTTCTCTCCAAATTATGTTAGATCTAATAGGGTTCTACTTAATCAAGTAAACAGTGACATAATTTCGAACATTTTTACATTTTAACAACAGTTTACTTCAGCGATCGTGTGTTTTCCGTGTTGTGTATTACCAGGTAAAAGGGCGAGTGTAGTAAATTTTGGACCGTGAACCACTGCGCCACCTATCAAAGGAAAGATAATCCGCTACGGTTCCTCATTGCATGGAGCAGATAGATATCATTGTTAAAAGGTAAAATACCAAATTTGGGCTTTGTGTAACTGTGTCTAATACTGGTGAAGAAAATGCCAACATCAATAAGTTTTTACATTTGTGACCAGTTACGCTAGAAGGTACCTTATAGGAGGTGTGAAAAATATTGACCCTAGTCAGTCTGCGCAGTCCGCGCAGCCAGACTAGGGCCGACGCTTTTCACTTTTATGTAATTTTATAAATTCAGAATATTTTCCCTATATCTTACTATAATAATTATGTTCACTTTTCGCATACGGGATCTGGTTGACCTGTGCCAAGTCTGACAAGTTTGTCAAAATTTGGATTTTTGGAGTTTAGATAAGGTCCCCTTTAGCATGACGGGTCACATTTAGTTTCGGACGGAATGACAGAAGAACAGACAACTTTTGATCCATATACCCCAATCTTTCAATACAGAGGAATGAAAAGGAGACAAAGCTCATTAAGAGCCATATTAAGTTGAACATTCAAGCATATTATCATGGTAATTTAGACAAATCATCATATGTGACCCGTCACGCTAAAAGGGACCTTATCCGAACTCAAAAAATCCAAATTTTGACAAACTTGTCAGCATCAGCACAGTTCAACCAGATACTGTATTCGAAAAATGAACGTAAAGTAAGATAGGGAAAACATTCCAGATATAAAAAGGTACATACAAGTGAAAAGTGTCGGCCCTAGTCTGGCTGCGTGGACTGGGCAGACTGACTAGGGTCGATATTTTTCACACACCCGATAAGGTCCCTTTTAGCGCGATGGGTCACATATAATCACTTTCAATCCCAAGATATTTCATCGTTAGAAAAGTTATTATGAATCTCTGTGGACAGACACATTTTTATTACTCTACTGGCCACAGTTGGTGAACTCGGCCAAAGTGAGGGATGTTTTTTCGCGAACAATATATTCCGCCGATGTTGTTATTACAAGATTTTATAACAACACCGACGGTTTGTCAATACATAACGGTGAACCCGGTCTATTTTTAGACCAAATTCATTGCAACTGGAGTTAAAAATCTTTAAACTCGCATTTAAACGCAAAATATCTATACCTTGTTGTAGGGAAAAACGTCCCTCGCTTTGGCGTGAGTTTACCACCAGTGCTACTGGCTATGTGATAAGAGTAGGTTGCCAATAATGCCATCAGATTTATTTCTGTGAAAGCAATATTGCCATTTCATTACTCAACTGATGTCATTTAGGTCTGTCTGGTATGGAATATGGTGTTTCTGAATTTAGGTGCTTTAGCGTAAAATCTGGATCGTAAGTTAATATTTTCTTTATTAGCTCACCTGAGCACGAAGTGCTCAAGGTGAGCTATTGTGGTCGCTTTTTGTCCGTCGTCCGTCCGTCTGTCCGTCTGTCCGTCCGTCTGTCCGTCCGTTCACAATTTCTTTAAACATCTTCTCCTCCTATATCAATGGGCCAAATTTTACCAATCTTGGCAGGAATGTTCCTTGGGTGACCCTTCTCAAAACTTGTTCGCGGATTTTTGATTCGTCAAAAAATGTGGGCGTGGCAGGGCGGGGCTTATCAGACTAAGAGAAATCAAAAGAAAATTCTTTAAAAATCAACCATTGGGCCAATTTGAACCAAACTTGGCAGGAATGTGCCTTGAGTCACTCTTCTCAAACTTTATTCACAAATTTTTAGATTTGTCAAAAAATGTGGTCGTGGCAGGGAGAAAGGGGCTTATCGGCTTAGAGAAACCATAAGAAAATTCTTTAAAAATCAACCATAGGGCCCAATTGAACCAGACTTTGCAGGAATGTTCCTTGAGTCACTCTCTACAAAATTTGTTCACAAATTTTTACATTTGTCAAAAAATGTGGCCGTGGCAGGGAGAAAGGGGCTTATCAGACTTAGAGAAATCAGAAGAAAATTCTTTAAAAATCAACCATTGGGCCCAATTGAAGCAGACTTGGTAGGAATGTGCCTTGAGTCACTGTTTTCGAATTTATTCACAATTTTGTACATTTGTCAAAAAATACGGCCGTGGCAGGGAGAAAGGGGCTTATCAGACTTAGAGAAATCATAAGAAATTTTTTTAAAAATTAACCATAGGGCCCAATTGAACCAGACTTTTCAGGAATGTTCCTTAGGTCACTCTTTTCAAAATTTGTTCACAAATTTTAACATTTGTCAAAAAATGTGGCAGTGGCAAGGAGAAATGGGCTTATCGGACTTAGAGAAATCAGAAGAAAATTCTTTAAAAATCAATCATTGGGCCCATTTGAAGCAGACTTGGTAGGAATGTGTCTTGAGTCACTATTTTCGAGTTTATTTCACAATTTTTTACATTTGTCAAAAAATATGGCTGTGGCAGGGAGGAAGGGGCGTATCGGACTTTGAGAAGTCATAAGTTCCAGAATACAAGAAGCTGAAGATAAGAGGAGATGATTGCTTTTCAAAAAGCAATATTTTGTTTCAATATTCATGAAACCCTATGTTGTTGGTGATCATTACAATCATCTGCTTGAAAAAATTAATACATTCTTCATAGGGTTTTGATATAAGTAATAAATTTGGAAAGCTTTTACTATTTCTCTTATTAGCTCACCTGAGCACGAAGTGCTCAAGGTGAGCTATTGTGATCGCTTTTTGTCCGTCGTCCGTCCGTCTGTCCGTCTGTCCGTCTGTCCACAATTTGGTGTTTACACTCTAGCATCCACAATTATTAGTCAATCTTGACCAAACTTTGTCAAAACAAGTATGGTCATAAGATCTCGGATGAGTTCGATTATGGGCCAGATCGGACCAGAAAGTGTGGAGTTATCTGCCCCTGAATGACGAAAAATGCTGTTTTTAACTTTGTTTACACTCTAGCATCTACAATTATTGCCCAATCAATACAAAACTTGGATATAATATTGGAGACTATAGGATCTTGGATGAGTTCGATTTTCAGTCAGATCAGATGAAAAAGTCAAAAGTTATGTGCCCTTTAATTTTTCAAAATTGCCGTTTTCGACCGTTTTCGACCTTGTTTACACTCTAGAATCTACAATTATTGACCAATCAAGACAAATCTTGAACACAATGATGGAGACCCTAAGATCTCATATGAGTTTAATTTTCAGTCTGATTAGACGAGAAAGTCGAGAGTTATGTGCCCTTGAATTTGACAAAATTGTTGTTTTTGACTGTTTTCGACCTTGTTTACACTCTAGAATCTACAATTATTGACCAATCAAGACAAATCTTGGACACAATGTTTGAGACCATAAGATCTTGGATGAGTTTGATTTTCAGTGTGATCTGACAAAAAAGACTAGAATTACG
This sequence comes from Fragum sueziense, assembly GCA_963680895.1. Taxonomy (NCBI): domain Eukaryota; kingdom Metazoa; phylum Mollusca; class Bivalvia; order Cardiida; family Cardiidae; genus Fragum; species Fragum sueziense. The sequence goes on from CAVMGG010000120.1 coordinate 49,405, forward strand.
TGCCCTTGAATTTGATAAAATTGTCATTTTCGGCTGTTTTCGACATTGTTTATACTCTAGAATCTACATTTATTAATCAATCAAGACAAAACTTGGACACAATATTGGAGATCATAAGATCTCGGATGAGTTGAATTTTCAATCTGATAAGACAAGAAAGTCGAGACTTATGTGCCCTTGAATTTGACAAAATTGTCGTTTTTGACTGTTTTCGACCTTGTTTACACTCTAGAATTTTCAATTATTGTCCAATCAAGACAAATCTTGGACACAATGTTTGAGACCATAAGATCTTGGATGAGTGTGATTTTCAGTGTGATCTGACCAGAAAGAAGAGAGTTAGATGCCCTTGACTTTGACAAAATTGTCGTTTTTGACTGTTTTCGACCTTTTTTACACTCTAGAATCTACAATTACTGACCAATCAAGACAAATGTTGGACACAATGTTTGAGACCATGAGATTTCGGATGAGTTCGATTTTCAGTGTGATCTGACAAAAAAGACAAGAGTTACGTGCCCTTGAATTTGATAAAATTGTCATTTTCGGCTGTTTTCGACATTGTTTACACTCTAGAATCTACATTTATCAATCAATCAAGACAAAACTTGGACACAATGTTAGAGATCATAAGATCTCAGATGACTAGAATTTTCTGATAAGACAAGAAAGTCCAGACTTATGTGCCCTTGAATTTGACAAAATTGTCGTTTTTGACTGTTTTCGACCTTGTTTACACTCTAGAATTTTCAATTCTTGTCCAATCAAGACAAATTTTGGACACAATGTTTGAGAGGATAAGATTTCGGATGAGTTTGATTTTTAGTGTGATATGACCAGAAAGACGAGAGTTATGTACCCTTGAATTTGATAAAATTGTCTTTTTCGGCTGTTTTCGACCTTGTTTACACTCTAGAATCTACAATTATCAATCAATCAAGACAAAACTTGGACACAATGTTTTGGACCATAATATGTCGGATGAGTTTGATTTTCAGTCTGATCCGATCAGAAAGTTGAGAGTTATGTGCCCTTGAATTTTAACAAAATAGCCGTATCTGGCTGTTTTTCGATCTTGTTTACACTCTAGAATCTTCAATTATTGACCAATCAAGACAAATCTTGGACACTATGTTGGAGACCATAATATCTTGGATGAGGTAGATTTTCAGTCTGATGTGATCAGAAAGTCGAGAATTGTGTGCCCTTGAATTTGAAAAAATTACCGTCTTTGGCTGTTTTCGACCTTGTTTATACTCTAGAATCTGTGATTATTTATCAATCAAGAAAAACCTGGACACAATGTTTGGCACCATAAGATCTCAGATGAGTTTGATTTTCACAAAGTTATTGACTATAAGTTAGTTTTCAGTCTTACAGTCATAAATGTTTATTGAATTGAACAAAAGTGTTGCTCATATCATTTTGGTTCAGGTGAGCGATATAGGACCATCATGGTCCTCTTGTTAGATAAGTTTTTTTGAAGCTCTGTAGACACAATTTTACGACTCCACTGGTTATGTGATAAGAGTGGATTGCTAATAATGTCATCTCATTTATTTCTGTGAAAGCAATATTGCCATTTCATTACTCAACTGATGTCATTTAGGTCCGTCTGGTATGGAATATGGTGTTTCTGAATTTAGGTGCTTTAGCGTAAAATCTGGATCGTAAGTTAATATTTTCTTTATTAGATAAGTTTTTTTGAAGCTCTGTAGACACAATTTTACGACTTCACTGGTTATGTGATAAGAGTGGATTGCCAATAATGTCATCTCATTTATATCTGTGAAAGTAATATTGCTATTTCCTTACTCAACTGATGTCATTGGGGTCTGTCTGGTATGGAATATGGTGTTTCTGACTTAGGTGCTTTAGCGTAAAATCTGGATCGTAAGTTAATATTTTCTCTATTAGATAAGTTTTTTTGAAGCTCTGTAGACACAATTTTACGACTCCACTGGTTATGTGATAAGAGTGGATTGCCAATAATGTCATCTCATTTATATCTGTGAAAGCAATATTGCTATTTCCTTACTCAACTGATGTCATTGGGGTCTGTCTGGTATGGAATATGGTGTTTCTGAATTTAGGTGCTTTAGCGTAAAATCTGGATCGTAAGTTAATATTTTCTTCATGAGATAAGTTTTTATGAAGCTTTATAGACACAATTTTATGACTTCACTGGTTATGTGATAAGAGTGGATTGCCAATTATGTCATCACATTTATTTCTGTGAAATCAATATTGCTATTGGAGAAGATTTTATGCAATTAAACATGATATAATTTCGGACAAACAATTGGGTCTTTTCGTAATTCCGGTAATACAGAGTTGTCGTTCCTGCGGGACGGTATGTCTACTTCCTTTTGCCTGTAGGACGAGCGGCAACTATAATATTTTCATCAAATCAATGAGTAATTAAATGAAAATGATTTTTATTGTAACTTAATAATGGAATCTAATAATACCTCTGCACCTTCCATAATTTTTAAACCACTCGGAGATCTATAACAAAAGAAATCTCCCATAATCCGATGATAGGTTATCATTGAAAATATTTTTCCCCGTTGGGTGCCTCAAATTAGACCAGTGTCGATTTGTGACGTCATGACATTGTATTACTTACTCTAGTAATATGACGTCATAGAAATAAAATGAGGGGCAACTTTGGGGGGGGGGGGGAAATATACATCTATATACATGTACGGCGTGGGCGAGTTTTTCCAAGCGAATATTTTGTAATTGTTTGTAAGAACATTCCACTCCACACGGGTTTTCACTGTCGGAACACGATTAATATCGAAAACAGAATAAGTGAATGTGAAAGCACAGAAAATATTGAGGAAAGAGGTGATATTTCTGACTATCATCAAATTTCTTCCTTTTTCTCAATGTTTTTCCAAACAATCTACTGAGATCAAATTTATACGGGACTTTACTATTAAGAAAAAGGTTTAAAAAATTGAAGAATTCGTTTTTAAATGTGTCGAAAAATGTGGTCCTTTCCAAATTAAGTCATGCTAATTGTCAGAATGATTCTGATTTTGCTATTTGTGGGCATCAAAACGAAGAATTGGTTAGGAAAGGGTTAACATAATAAACCACCATTTTAAATTCAATCCAAATTTGAAGCAGGCTGAAGACTATGGTAGGCTACGTAGATCTACTAAGAAGAACAGTTTGGTGTAGATTGTAGAATAAGAAATATTGTGGGAAAAGCAAAATCAGCATGTTTTTTCTTTTCTCTCAAAACTTTGCTATTTCGTTCTAGTAGATCTATGTAATTCATTGTTTGATTGTTAAAGTGACATTTCAGAATTTTTTGTCATAAATTTTACTTTTTTTTTTTATTTGAAAGAGCATATTTCCTTATGAAAATTCTGAAAATTTCAAGCCAAAATATTGAGCCGTTTGCGAGAAATTTATATTTTTGTGTTGAAAATGAACAAATTGTTGTGGACAACAGTTCGGATTTATATGCAATTTATCGATTATGTCTCAACTTTAAATGCGTGTTTCTCGCTTATTGGTAACAACTTAAAAAAAACTAATAGTATTTATACTCATTAGAATAACCAATCTTGGCATCAAGACATACTTTGAAAAATTGAAATTGGAATGAAATGTCCCTTTAAAGCGTTCCCAAACAAAGCCTGATTTTGATGAATATTACTTAAGAGAAAATAAAATCTACTTTGGGAAACATTTTGGCAAAATTTAAGAGCATCCTGAGAACCAGCATTTTCTCCTTCTGTCTCAATAGACTAGATCTACTTTGATATGTAAGCATTTAGTGTGTTGTGACTATGTTGCGATGGGATTTCTCTTTCTTCTCTCCGCTGAGGTTCCTCTGTTGGAATTTCCCAACGATTTACAGCGCGTTTCGGCTAATACTAGCTGTCTCTCAGACTCGGGTAGGCCTAATCCGAGTCTTCTCTGATGTAAATACGCTCTTTGATATCTTGATTTTTCGCTATTTACGTAAATAGCGAAAAACCAAAATATCAAAGAGCGTATTTACATCAGAGAAGACTCGGATTAGGGTAGGCCTAGGCCAGATACGATGTTTGGTTCTATTTCTTGCGACTTATTACACGAATCCAAGCTCGTCTTGTATTTGCCTCTTTCGATAAAGTTTGTGCAGTTTAAAATTTCCAATTCTATCCGCAAAATAATGGCATTCATAAATGCAGTAGCGGTTCTTTCCCACTGATAGCGCTTGTTTACATTGACACCGGAAGACGGCATACCGTCCCGCATGAACGACAGCTCTGTCATGACGGAATTACGAAAATCCGGAATAGTATTTCGAAGGTGTTGTTATAAAATCTCATAACTACGGTTTGGATCAAGCCGTAGTTACGAGATTTTATAACAACACCCACGAAATAATATTTGTTTATCCGAAATTATGTCACATTTTACTTGATAAAATTGATCCCTATTAGATTTATTACTGTGAAAGTAATATTGCCATTTCCTTACTCAACTGTTGTCATTTAGGTCTGTCTGGTTTGGAATTAAGGTGCTTTAGCGTAAAATCTGGATCGTAATATTTTCTTTATTAGATAAGTTTTTTTGAAGCTCTGTAGACACAATTTTACGACTCCACTGGTTATGTGATAAGAGTGGATTGCTAATAATGTCATCTCATTTATTTCTGTGAAAGCAATATTGCCATTTCATTACTCAACTGATGTCATTTAGGTCCGTCTGGTATGGAATATGGTGTTTCTGAATTTAGGTGCTTTAGCGTAAAATCTGGATCGTAAGTTAATATTTTCTCTATTAGATAAGTTTTTTTGAAGCTCTGTAGACACAATTTTACGACTCCACTGGTTATGTGATGAGAGTGGGTTGCCAATAATGTCATCTCATTTATTACTGTGAAAGCAATATTGCTATTTCCTTACTCAACTGATGTCATTGGGGTCTGTCTAGTATGGCATATGGTGTTTCTGAACTTAGGTGCTTTAGCTTAAGATAAGTTTTTTTGAAGCTCTGTAGACACAATTTTACAACTCCACTGGTTATGTGATAAGAGTGGGTTGCCAATAATGTCATCTCATTTATTTCTGTGAAAGCAGAATTGACCAAACGCCAATCGACAGATCGCTCCGCCCAACATAGAATTTAAGGCAAACAATGGGCATGTGGTCGTTAATAGGGAACGATTTTATCCAGTTGATCGTGACTTAAATTCGGACAAACAAAATAGTATTTCGTAGTTGTTGGTATAAAATCTCGTAACTACGACTTGATTTAAGCCGTAGTTACGAGATTTTATAACAACACCGACGGTTTATCAAAACATAACGTGGAACCTAGTCTATTGTTAGCACAAAATTCTTTGCCATTGGTATGTCGATTGTTTTGATTGTCAGTCGATAAACCGATACAAAACCACGTGCAACGATGAACAATCGAGGCATGACATTTTTGTGATCGTCCATTGGCTAATCGATGTTTTTGATTGACAGTCGGCGTTTGGTCAATTGCTATTTCCTTCTCATCTAGTGTCATGGAAGTTTGTCTGGGTTTAGACAATGTCTGAGCATATCGTCGTTGTAAATGCAAAACCTTGTATCTCATTTTTGGAAAAGTTTAAAGGGGAGGGAAAAAAGTGTAATAACTTTTCCCAAACTGAAATGTTTTACTTGAAATTTGGACATAATGTTCACAAATGATTTGTCATTAATACTGATCAGTAAAAATATCTCAAATTCTGCAAGAATTCAATTGTCTTTAACTAGGTACACTAGTTTGTACTTTGAAAATTGCAAGAATCGACATGTGAGGTTTTGCATTTACACCGGCGATATGGAATATTGTGTTTGGTGGCTTAAGTTTAAAGTGGAATCATCTACTGAACATGTTTGCTGAATTAACTCTTTCCCACACAGCAAAATTTAAGACTAATTCAATTTGAAAGGAATTGCAGATGACAAAATAGATGAAGTCAAAAGTAGAGAAATTGTGTCTGATAGGTTCTAGCATAGAAAATATTGAGAGAAAATGAGATATTGCTGATTATCAGCATTTTCTGTCTCTCAGTGTTTGCTGATACAATGTCTGCCAGAGATGCAAGAATCGGGACTTATTTGGAATTATTATTTATATTGCAATACAAACAAGAGCTTCGCAGAGTGGCGCATATACACCCGAGAGGGGCTTGTCAGTAAAATTGACAAATTTTTCAATTCAAGGGCAGATAATTCAAACATGAAAAGTTATCAAAATTTTGTTTGCACAACAAGACACCATAGAGATTCATTGTGGCTTGTTGATTAAATTCTGGTTGAAACTGTAGGAGTTGCGCACAGGAGAAAATGGGCATTTTTGAGAAAATGGGCATTTTTTCTTAAATTTAAGGGCAGATAATTCAAGAACGAAAACAGTTATCTTAATTCTGTAAGCAGTGTACACAACTAGACACCATGGAGATTCATTGAGGCAAGTTTGATCAAATTCTGATCAAAACTGTAGGAGGAGACGCGCACACAAGAAATTGGGCATTTTTATGCCCCCGATAGGGAGGCATCATAAATTTGACTTGTCCGTCCGTCTGTCCGTCCGTCCGTCCATCATTCCGTCCAAAAACTTTAACATTGGCCATAACTTCCTTATTACTTAACATATTCGCTTCATACTTTACCACAACATTCCTTGGTACATTACCTTTCTGTAGGCACATACTTTGGTGACCTTGACCCCTAGATGACCTTGACCTTATGACGATCAAAGCGGTGTCGGGGGCATTGTCATCTTACAGTGACAGCTCTTGTTTTAAATTCAAGGGCAAATAATTCAAGAACGAAAAGAGTAAATTGAATTCCGTAAACAATGTGCACAACTAGATACCATGGAGATTCATTGTGGCAAGTTTGATAGAATTTCGATCAAAACTGTAGGAGTAGTTGCGCACACAAGAAATTGCTAACGGACAGACAGACGGGGCCATAACATAAAACGACCCTTCGGGTGTATAAAAAAGGATTAACCCTTTCCCAAACAAGACCTGGTTTTGATGTCCCTAAAAGAATTGACTTTGGAAAATATTGAGGCAAAAGAATAAACTGCTGATAATCAGCAGTTTCTCCTTTTGTCTCAATATTTTTCGTGCTATATTTTACACAAATCCAATGGTTCTAAACTTAATTTTGTCGTCTGTAGCATCTTTCAATTTGGACAACCATAAAATTTTGTCGTTTGGTAATTGGTTAATTGTTTCTTTCTTTACTTCCAGAAACATGTAAGACGGGAACAAAGCAATCAACTGAACTTCTGCCAACCATCAATAAATACTATTCATAATCATGTTAGCTGCCAGACGATTGGTCCACGTGATCAACTTGCAGCGAATGGGATTCGTCAGCGCATTTGACATACAGAAGAGATATGAGCGTCTTCATTTAGACGAACTGCTAGGGCGACAAAGTTCTAAAGGATATAATGTGATACTGATGGTGGAACATAACCCAGTTTATACCATTGGTCTACGGGATAAATCATACACGACGAAACTGGAACAAGAACTGAAAAGTCTTGGTGCCGACTTCCAGCGGACAAATCGTGGTGGTTTGATAACATTCCACGGACCGGGACAGCTTGTCGCGTACCCGATTCTGAATCTGAAACATTTCGGTATCGGTATGAGAGACTATGTGTGCAATCTTGAAAGGACAATGATCAAAACATGTGATAGCTTTAAACTGTCCGCCCATACCACAGAAAATACTGGAGTTTGGATAGAGGACAGAAAAATTGGTGCTATAGGTAATTATTCATTTCCCAAGCAAGGCCTAATTTTGATGCTTCATTAGAGAAAGCATGGGAAAACATTGAGAGAAAAGAGGAAAATGCTGATGATCAGCATTTTCTCCTATTCCCTCTATGTTTTTATGTAGCTATTGCGTTTTGATAGCTTTAAACTGTCCACTCATACCACAGAAAATACTGGAGTTTGGATAGAGGATAGAAAAATTGGTGCTATAGGTAATTAATTCTTCCCCAAATAATGTCTGATTTTCATACCTTATTAGAGTAAGCATGGGAAAACATTGAGAGAAAAAAAGAAAATGCTGATCATCAGCATTTACTCATTTTCCCTCTGTTTTTATGTTGTTGCATTTTGAAATCTGCTCACATTTGTATGAGGTGATTTTTTATGTCCCTGAAATGAAATATTGTCCAATCATTTTAATCCTTTGCCAAACGACAGAATTTTAGACAGGTCCTATTAAGCTACTACAGTACAGACGTCAAATTTGATGTTGATCATGATAGGATTTGTGCACATTTTAGCTCAGAAAACATGAAGGCAAAAGGCAAAAATGTTGATAACAGTCATTTGATTATTAGCATTATCTTCGTTTGTCTTAATATTTTCCCAAGCCTTTAACCCTTTCCCAAACGAAAAAATTTCAGAGTGATCCACTTCAAAAACTGCCACAAATGACAAAATGGACAGTGACTGGGAAAGGCATGCGCCATGCGCCATAGTCACATTGAAATTCCAAATGTCACATTGTTTTAGCTAATGAGTGAGCCCTTGTCCCATTGAATTTTGCTGTATATGAGAATGGAGCAATTTTACCCTATAATTGTCACATCAATTTTCATAATGTCACATTGATTTTGTAAGTCGAAGCGACATTGTCCCATTGAAGAAATGTCTTTCCCAATCACTGAATGGATGATATTATAAAGATGGGATTTGTGTAAAATATGGAACAGAAAATATTGAGACAAAAGGAGAAACTGCTGGTTATCAGCAGTTCCTTCTTTTGTTTTAATGTTTTCCAAAGCCTTTTCTATTAGGGACGTCAAAACCAGGGACCCGTATTACTAACAATCGTATGTTTGATTTTTGCATATTTACTTGTAACAACAGCCCTGATTGGCTCATGCGGATTTCTCGTGCAATCAGATGTCTTGTTACACAGTTTACACGAAAACTTGATCGTAAGATGTTAAGTAATACGGGGCCCAGGTCTTGTTTGGGAAAGGGTTAATATTAGGGACATCAAAACCATGTCTTGTTTGGGAAAGGGTAAAGGGAGTAGGGGCTTAAAGGGCGACGGTAACAGATGGTCTAATTGCAAAAAATGAAATTTTTTGAAAAAATATGCAAAACTTGTGTTGACCACCTCGGGATGGTTAATAATATGCGATTCAGACAGAGAATGAGCCGAAATTATAAGACAGATAGCTGAATTTAGGGAGAATCCAAGCCTAAATTCAACCCCATCACTGATGGGGTTAGAATTATTTTTAAATTGTTGCGCATGCGCATACAGCGCGGACCATGATTCAAACGAGATTCATACTTAAATTTCAATATGACGTCATCATGTATGTTGTGACGTCATTTAAGAAAATCGCATGTCCTACTATTTGACCTACTTTCGACATCGCTTCATGAATTTGGTATCAAATTGCGAAAAAATGAGTCGTTGCTTCAATAGTTTCTCGTAATCATTTAATCAGGTCATATAAAGCTTAAAAAGTGTACATTTCGTTTGTATTTGACAATTTTTGGGTCCAAATCTGGGAAATAGTAGCTTTAAAGTCCAAGGAGCTGCTAAAGTGTCGTCTGCTGTGTCAGTGTCAGTTGAGTGGACATAAACTTTGACCTTGTCTATATCTTAAGTATTGTATGAGCTAGAAACTTTGATTATATTCAGCTTAATTAACCCTTTCCCAAACAAGACCTGGTTTTGACGTCCCTATTAGAAAAGGATTGGGAAAACATTGAAACAAAAGAAGAAACTGCTGATAACCAGCAGTTTCTCCTTTTGTCCCAATATTTTCTGTGCCATTCTTTACACAAATCCGAACTTTAATAACATCCATTTTGTCATTTGTGGCAGTTTTTGAAGTGGATCATCCTAAATTTTTGTCATTTGGGAAAGTGTTAAAGTCCAAGGAGCTGCTAAAGTGTCGTCTGGTGTGTCCGTGTCAGTTGAGTGGACATAAACTTTGACCTTGTCTATATCTTAAGTATTGTATGAGCTAGAAACTTTGATTATATTCAGCTTAATTAAACAAGGTATTTTTGACACACAAGTGTCTCAACAGATTAACCAACCCTACTAGCTTTCTAATTGCCATGGATTAAGATTTTGTTATCAATAGTTCATTACTTGAATCATTAAACAAGGTATTTGACACACAAGTGTCTCAACAGATTAACGAACCCTACTAGCTTTCTAATTGCCATGGATTAAGATTTTGTTATCAATAGTTCATTACTTGAATCATTAAAATTAATGTATGTTTAGCTTCTTCAGCCATTATGAAAAGAATTTACATTAACTCTATCCCATACAAGACCTGTTTTTGATGTCCCTAATAGATAAGGTTTTGAAAAAATGAGGCAAAAGAAGAAAATGCTTAATGATCAGCATCATCATCTTTTTCTTCCTCAATAAACCTCTGATAAATTTGTGACCCGTCGCGCTAAAAGGGACCTTATAAGGTGTGTGAAAAATATCGACCCTAGTCAGTCTGCGCAGTCCGCGCAGCCAGACTAGGGCCGACACTTTTCACTTGTATGTAATTTTCTAAATCGGGAATGATTTCCCTATCAAACTATATGTTCATTTCTCGCATACGGGATCTGGTTTACCTGTGCTGAGTCTGACAAGTTTGTCAAAATTTGGATTTTTAGAGTTCGGATAAGGTCCCTTTTAGCGCGACGGGTCACATTTGTATTTTGATTTGATTTTGTTTGTTATTCTCTCATTTTAGGTATTCATGGTAGTCGATTTATCACCACGCACGGTATTTCTCTAAACTGTTCAACAGACTTAACCTGGTATGACCACATCGTCCCGTGTGGCATTGAGGGTAAAGGAGTTACTTCCCTTAGTCAAGAGCTGAAAAAAGATATCACGATACAAGATACTATTCCGTTCTTTCTTGAGGCGTTTAAAGAGAACTTTGATTGTACAATAGCAGATAGTTTTCTGCAGTCCGAAGATTTTGGAATCTTGCCGACAAAGGATAATTTGGAAAGGCTTGAAAAAGGATTAAAGATGGCGGAGAACTTTTGTGTCAAAGCAGAGACATGAAATATTAGAGTGTTGTGAAATTATGAAATCCAAACAATTAGACAGATATACAGAGATAATTGATTTTAGGATACTCGATTAAGCCTTTCCAAAACAAAACCCAAGTTTAAATTTGTCCAATAGGAAAAGACTTCAAAAAGCATTGAGATAAAAGAAGAAAATGCTTATAATCAGCATTTTCTTCTTTTGCCTCAATGTTTTCTGGGCTATATTTTTACAAATTTTACCTTCATTAACATAAATTTGTCATCTGCAGTAGCTTTCAATCTGCAACATATCAAATTTTTGGAGTTTTGGAAAGCGTCAACCCTTTTCCAAACATGTGGACTATTCCAATTAATAAATTCTAATTAAAATAAGCTGCTGTAGTGGCATGCAATTTACATGTTCCACACATGTTAAGAACAGATCGTACCTCAGCATATGCCAGCATTTGCCGTGATATGATGTGTTGTTAATTTATGCAGAACTTGTTCATGACTTGTTCAACATGTTGTTTAAGGTAGAATACCCGTAATCTGGCCATTTTGAGATTCATAAAATAACACAGATAGGAGATTAGGCTCCCCAACTAGCACCTTCATGGTGCTCTGTGTTATCAGTCCCACATATCAGTCGGTTTCAGTCAAATGGAGTCTAGTCCAGGGACTGAACAGCTTTTTTCGAACAGCGTTGTTGCATATCCAAACCTATTCTGGCGCAGTTGTAAACATTTGGCGGTGGAAAGTTCCACCACCCAATGTTTTCGACTGCACCCGAATAATTCAGTCATGGCACAAATCTCATTACGGGTATTCTACCTTAAAGTCCAACATGTTTGGCACATGGCTAAACATTAACCCATTCCATACAATGACACCTTTTGATGCCCCTAATAGAAAATGCCTTGGAAAACATTGAAACAAAAGAAGAAACTGCTGATAACCAGCAGTTTCTCCTTTTGTCTCAATATTTTCAGTGCCATATTTTACACAAATCATATCTTTACTTACATCCATTTTGTCTTTTATGGCATCCCTTATGGATCACCCTAAAATTTTGTTGTTTGGGAAAGGGTTAAAAATTAAGGCATGACAGACACATTACAGTTGCTATAGCTCCTGAAGAAGCTACAAGAGAACAATATGGATATTGATCAGACTGCATGTAGCTTAACCCAAACGACAAAATTTTAGGGTAATCCATGTCAAAAACTGCCACAAATGATAAAATGAATGCTATTAAATATAGGATTTGTGTAAAATATGGCACAGAAAATATTGAGACAAAAGGAGAAACTGCTGGTACTCAGCAGTTTCGTCTTTTGTTTCAATGTTTTCCCAAGCCTTTTGTATTAGGGAAGCCAAAAGTCGGTCTTGTTTGGGAAAGGCTTAAGCTGGTCTAGAACCATGTTGGTCTCAAATGTGGTAATGGTCCTGTTCCAAATCCCAGTTCAAATGTGTGTGAAAAGCAAAAATGGAAAGCAAATAATTGCTGTATCAAAATGTCTAGCTGTGTAGAATTTTGAAAAAAAAATCAAAATAAAATTGGCAATGTTTTGCATTAGATATTACAAAAAGCAGGAAATTGACTTATGAAAGCATATAAAGCACATTTAACCCTTTCCCAAACAAGACCTGGTTTTGACGTCCCTAATAGAAAAAGCTTGGGAAAACATTGAAACAAAAGAAGAAACTGCTGATAACCAGCAGTTTCTCTTTTTGTCTCAATATTTTCTGTGCCATATTTTACACAAATCCTATCTTTCATAACATCCATTTTGTCACTTATGGCAGTTTTTGAAATGGATCACCCTAAAATTTTGTCGTTTGGGAAAGGGCTAAAGGAGAAAATACTGGTTGTCAAATAAACCTTCATGGACCCTTCCCCCAAATGACAAATTTTTTAGACTGGTACAAATTCAAGATGTTGCAGACAAGAATTTCAAGTCAAACCCTTGTCCTTTTGACTGTAAATTTTGTTCAAAACAAATCATTTTATAAGACATTTCATTAACAATATCTCACGGTTTTGCCGCGATAATTCAGTAGAAAGCAGGCAGTGTAGGCTAAGATCAGACTGCATGTCTTTACAGGCTGATCTTATTCTATAGGATCTGCCGAAGCTTTGGTCACAGCAAGAATATTACGCAATCAGCATGAGAAGTGTTAATGAAATTTATATTTGGGGAGTCTTTTTGTGGAGAAAACAATGTTGGAAATGAGGAAGTTGCTTGCCACAAGCACAAACTTTAGTGCTAAATCTATCAGAAATTTCTTCTTTTCCTTCAATGTTTTCCTAAACCATTTCCATTAGGGACGTCAAAACCAGAGGTGCGTTCTTTAGAGCAAGATTTTTTAAGATTTCTTAAGATGTTTTTCAGACCGAGACTGACCGAGCTGTTCCGAATGCTCGATATTTATACAAATGACGTCATCATGACGTCATTTGTATAAAGTATTGAGCATTCAGAACTCCGCGGTTTATGAATCATCGCATCCTCGGAAACCACAGCGGTCATAGCTCACGCTACATGACCCCTGGGGCACTTGGCCACTTAAACTTTGAATTAGCCACCGAAAATCGATACGAAACGCGTGAGTGCAAGGTCCAATCAAATAACGACTCTCATAAGTCAATGCGTTGTCAATTACAACCGAGATGGCTGCGCTCATGATAAGATGTAATTTGTGCGACAACGAGATAAAAAATACAGATCGCTGACATGTCATTCAGCTTTGAAATAGAAAGATAGGGAAAGTTTCTCTTTAGAAGTCTTTTAAATTT
>CAVMGG010000121.1:0-80000 GCA_963680895.1 Fragum sueziense
CAAAAAATCAACTTTATTCCTTTAAGATTCTATCTATTGGAATGCAAAGAAGGCAATAAATTTGGCGGCAAGAAAACAAAAAAGTGTTTTGCTAATCTCCGCTAATCCTAAATTGTAGGGTAATCAACTGATAACTGGTGGTGGTCAATGATAGAACCTTGTAGATAAAGCAGGATAAAATTATATAGATGTCTGGCAAGTCTCTAAACAAATTTATTATTTTTATACCCTTTCTACTACAAAACATATACATTAGGAAATAAACCCAAGTCTAGATTGTGTCTATATACAGGTCATTAGGTTATGAACTATCTGAATTTGTTTGTGTGATGCATGGAAGTAACCAAAATTAAGCTTCATATACTTTTTGATTACCTGAGCTTCACATATTTGTGCTTCCTCATTGATATCACACTTTTTTGCCGTAGGTTAAATGCCTTTAAGCTTCTTTGAATGTTGTACAAAGTCAAAGGGTAACCTATGTAAATGAATCATCATTTCAGCTAGCCTTTGAATCAAGGATCATACAAATCAGCAGATGGTTTAGACTATGATTAGATTGCACACATGCAGGCTGTACTGTGTATATGCTGCCTTCCGTATACTTTGAAAATGGGATATTTCTTACAATTTGAGTGTTGAGTGCTATCTCAACGCCATAAGTCAGGTCATTTGAACAAGGTCACAGATCATTATCACTTTGCAGGAAGGAACTAGACTAGCATCGTGGTATTCAGTGATTCAGCTTGGACTTTTCTTGTGTTTCCAGACAGTCAAACTGTTAAAAGACCTTGTGCCGGTGACAACGTAAGGTCAATATAATCTGTCAAGGTCACAATTCAATGTCAAGGTCACTACTTTTTTTTACATTTCTCTATTTTCAGTGTTCTGTGACTTGTGGTACTGGATCTAGTCAAAGGGAGGTAATATGTGTAACAGAATCTGGAATCCAGCGTCCCTCATCTGAGTGTACGGAAAACAAACCCAGAAACACAAAACGATGTACGCTACATGCCTGCCCTAAATGGACATACACTAAATGGGGAAAGGTAGGAACTTGAGCCTTTCTATACTATTGTTTTATAAAACACAAGGAATGAGATCTTTGTATTTCAAAGGGTTTTTTCGCATTGCAAATGCTCGTTCCACAACATATGACCTTTGCTTGCTATCAAGTCGGATTTCACTAGTTAAGATTATAGTGTGGAATTTTTGGTTCTATCAGAAACCAAGTATAGTCTACATATGAATAAACTTTTAGACAATCGCAATCTCTAGTAACAGAAATAATGTTATATCTCTCTGTCCCAATCTTCTAAAATATTTCCATAGCCTTTTTAAGGGGCATGGGTGCAGGGCACTCTCTGAAACTTTTGATTGTATGAAGATTGTTCGACTATGAATTTGAAACAAATTATACTATTTCAGTGTTCTAAGACGTGCGGAGAAGGCATCAAGACTCGTGGTGTAGCATGTACGATGGGTAATGGTGATGTTGTACCAGACTATCTCTGTCTTGGTCTGTTATTATATTCATATTGTACATTAATTATGTTTTTATCAACACAAAATCTTCTTGTTTTATTACAGTGTTCTAAGACTTGTGGAGAAGGCATCAAGACTCGTGGTGTAGCATGTACGATGGGTAATGGTGATGTTGTACCAGACTATCTCTGTCTCGGTCTGTGATATATTGTACACAATTGTTTTGTTCCATTTCAGTGTTCTAAGACGTGCGGAGAAGGCATCAAGACTCGTGGTGTAGCATGTACGATGGGTAATGGTGATGTTGTACCAGACTATCTCTGTCTTGGTCCCAAGAAGCCCAGAACAGAGCGGAAATGTCTCAACAAGATGCCCTGCTCCGACTACATGTGGAGATTTGGAAACTGGTCAGAGGTAAGAATTGGAAACTTCTTCCAATTAAAGAATAGAATATTGCTACTTTTCAACAAAAACAACAATACTGCAGCTGCAGTTACGAGATTTTCGAAAAAAAGCAATGATGTGCTTAGCCAAATCTCATAGAAGAATTTTTGATGACTAGAATTTCATCAAATTTCATCCTCTGGAAAAGGGGATTAATGTACAGTCTTCATGCCACCAGTTTAAAAATTTACTTTCTTTTCCACTTAAATTGTCTATCTATATAATCAATAGTGACTTATGATGAATTGTCAAGGTCTTGTTTGAAAAAAGGGATAAAGGCCAAGGTCAAACATCTAGGATTTCAGACATAGTTTAAATTTTAGTGCTTCACATATCTTTATATTATTGCCTCTTACAGTGTTCTAAAGACTGTGGCTTTGGTTTCAAGACTCGGGAAGTGTACTGTTCAGATGGTACAGACAAACATGTGGACACACAGTTGTGTAACTCTACATTCAGACCAAAACCCAGGCGCAGATGTAGTGAATTTCCATGTCCCTTCATGTGGAACTCGAGTCCTTGGTCAGAGGTAAGGCTTACTTTGATTGTATGAATTAAACTGATTGTTCACACAGTTCAAACATTGCCAATGAAATGCATTATGCTTATTTCAAAACTTTATAGATATAGTCAAGTTCAAATTCTTTCAAAGTCTATCTGCTAGAAAATCTGTCAAGGGGGTTGAAATTATATTTTAGGGTAAGTAAAGAAATTATCAGGATTTAAAGCTGAATTTTGAATTCATTTTAGAATATTGTGACTATAACTCTTATAATCTTATTTCAGTGTTCATCAACATGCAACAAAGGTGTACAGAGACGTCGAGTTGGTTGTCAGGCTGTCACAAAGGAAGGCTGGATATTGCCTGGAGAAGTGCCATACGGTTGTAGAGACTCGGAAAAACCTACAGAGACACAAGAATGTAACCTGGGACCCTGCAATTCTCGATATCGCTGGATCACTGGACCTTGGGGAGAGGTAATTGCATTGTCTATTGGGGTTCATAACTTTTTACCGTTTAGACATTGACACATTGTTCATGTAGGAAAATACATACTAAAATCCTGTGCGAATGGACAACAAAAATAGAATTTCATCAATCATGACTGATACAGAATATTTGTAAGATTTGATAGATGCTGTTTCACTAGTGTAAACTGTTTGAAATGGTACAACAATTGCTGATTGATTCTATGATATATGATTGCTAAAAGTGTAATGAAAAGGTGCATCATTTCTCCGTTTAAAGTGCTCAACTCGATGTGGCCATGGTTATAAAAGACGGCAGGTACAATGTGTTGATTTTACTGGACAGAAGAAGAGGAAGAAACTCTGTAATAAACAGTATAGACCAACTGGCAGACAGCACTGTTATAATGGACCATGTAAGTAATCAGATTCACTGTAGTGTTAATGTAGTGGATATTCAATACACAAGGCTCTGTTTTGATCCAAGCTGTTTGAGTCTTTCAGATGAGACTTTTCTTAAGATCGTGGATGTAAATATACAATTAAATTAGTTGTGTAAAAGTGCATCATGCTTGGTCAAAATTATAGAAAGAAGATATCATTTTATGAAGTGAATTAATATATGGGAAAACCAGAATAAGACTTAATAAGAAGAAATATAACCGTTATAATATCCAAGAAAAACTAACTGTTTTGATCTTTATGTTGGTACATTTTGATTCAAAAGAATGATGAATGACTATTGCTGACTGTTTCATAAACACAACTTCTCATTTCCAGGCTATGCTACATCATGTAAACAGCTAAAAGAACAAACTTCTATAAGGAAAGATGGCAGTTATAAACTATTTGTACAGGGGAGATTGATAGAGGTTGGTGATTTTGATAAGATTTTGTATGTCCTGTGTTACAACAAAACATTTAATGGTTTAGAGAACGCATATATTTTATACATGAAAGCACATTTCATCAACACGCATCTTTTGGTACTAAGGACATTTAAGGTCAGTTCCTAAGGTATCTTTAGACAAATAGTTTTTTCAAAGGCATTTGTGCTTCACATAAACTCCTGAATCATGTTGATTGAACTGTCTGTTATTTAGAGAGCTATATTAGAAATAGTTGTTTCATTTAATACTGTATATTATTGTCTCACATTAAAGAATTTATATAATGTTTAAAGCTAAATTCTAAATGTTTGTCCTCAGATTTACTGTAAGAATATGAAGAGACCTCTACCAGAAGAGTATATAACACTGCTGGCTGGTGAAAAGGAAAATTATGCAGAAATATATCCATACAGGTAATAACTGAGGAGTCTTTGTCATGAGACAATGTTGTCAAGTTTTATGTAACATCTAATCTAGTTTACTATGAAAGATTGCACAACCAACATTTTGATCTGCAAATTTGGATATTCACAATTGTTGCAATGGTAAGGGTATTTTTGAAACAATAGATGTATATATCAAAATTGCTTTGACATAGATTAAGATAATAAAAGGATCAGACTTCTTTCACCAATATGAAATGGATAATAAAAGAGATACTATTCTTACAAAATGCTTCTATCATCATGTTTCAGGTTAAAGCGTCAGAAGACTTGTCCATATAATGGTACAAGAGAGGACCCTTGTAGCAGCAAGCTATGTAGACATACTCTGTATAAAAGTGCTGGAAAAACCATGTACTCAAAGATCAAAATTGATATACTCACTCTCAAAATAAAAGGTAAGTAACATTTCATATTTTGATAGTCTTAAATGCAATCCAAACTTGAGGATTTTTAGAAAGCATGTTTAACTCTTTCAATCGCTTGAAAGTTACAGAAATACTACATGGACATGAGAATATCTTTCTGGTTAAATGCCAGACTTGGTTTGTAAGCCTGTGTTTAGGTTCCACACACATGTGCAAAATTCATAGCAATAGTTTTGTAGCAGGTAATGAAATACAGAAACTTCACATGTAATTTTTAATCAAAACATAACACAAATAATTGTCAAGAGGCCTTGATGATTTGAACTCCTTCATTGTACTTGGAAAGTTGATTCTTAAATTGTGAAAGAGCACCGAAATCTATCAGTTTGCCATATATAACACTGACTAAAATAAGCTCTAAAGACAAAATTAAATGACTTATTGCCCAATATATTTCAGCTACTGATATGACATTTGCGTCATCCAAAAACGGTAGAGACATTCCATTCGGGTCAGCGGGGGATTGTTACAGCGCGGCTGATTGTCCGCAGGGTCAATTCTCCATCAATCTCTCAGGAACGGGGCTCATTGTGGCCCCTAATACTACCTGGGTCTCACAGGGATCTCATGCTTCTCAAAGATTAGCTCGATTACAGGTGAATGACTTGAAATTTGAAAGATATAAAAAATAAAAAACTTTATCTTGCTGGAAAGACTTGCACATTATGAAATATATTTGCCAATACAAAGTTACAACCCATTAGTTGTAAACAGTCACTTTATGACAAGGGCCCTGTTGTACTAACAAAGTTATGAACATTTTTAGCATAAATTATGGAACGATAAATTAATATGCCTTGGGCTAATCAGATTAATCATTGTAGTGTAAATTATGCTCAAATCAAACCGGACCCAGATCCATATTGTAAGTTAGTATTCAAGTTGTAGTTGGAAAGTTTTTATTTCCATATCAAGACCTCTGCAATTCAGTATAGCGTTCAGAAAAAATTAATTATTCACAAATTTGTTATGATATATTTCAGGAAGGGGAAATAATTAAGGGCTGGTGTGGTGGATTATGTGGTTGGTGCTCCTCGGAACATGGTATACAGTTACAAGTGTTGACGTAGTAGAGAGTGTTATATGTGTGAAATATTTATTTCTGTGATCGGGGATGGGGTGGCAGGAACAATCCCATTGGTTAAAAACTGTTTTATAAACTTGGTCTTTCATTGGCTGTGCTGTCACGGTCAACAAGGTGAGTACATTTTGTGTTGTTGGTTTATTATTTTTTTTTGTATAACAAAAGAGCTCTTCTTATGCATTCTTAGGCCCCTGTATCAAACAAAAGATTGGGATAATTGTCTTACCAATGTCTGTTATTCTGTCTGTACAAAAGTAAATGCGAAAACTTATCAAACACATAGCTGTTATATTATTTTATGTACTGTGTAGTTAAATCAATTTTAATGTCATATAGATACTCAATTGAAGACAAAACAACACATGTTTTGTATGCCCTCGTATTGAAAGATTGGGGGCATATTGTTTTACTGGTGTCTGTCTGTCCATTTGTCTGTCCTCTGTCTGTCATTCCGAAAACTTAACATGAAAACTTAACTTTAGCATGTTAGGGTTCAATAGTGTTTCACAAACACATCTTGTTTGTTTCAAAATAATATTTACATGTCTAAATTAACAATACAGAAATCCAATGTTGCGAGTTAAAGCTTCAAGAATAGCATGAATTTTATTCAATTTTATTTTTTTTTTTAATAAGTGATGTAGATCAAATTAATCATTTCCCAAAACAACTGTCCAGTAAAGGAGTCTTTGGGAAACATTGATACATAATTATGAAGAATTGATGCTTACATCCAATGTTTTCTCTTTTTCCAACAATATTTTCTATTTCTATGCTAGAATGTAAACAATTTCATTTTCAGTAACATCAATTTTGCCATCTGCAACAGCTTGCAAGTTGGATCAACCTAAAACGTTGTTGCTATTTAAAAGAGCTTAGTAAAACTTGAATCATTTTGCTAGGCTTGTGTTTAAAAATTGGTATTTTGTATGTGTTTTTCAGATGTGCTATGTGTGAATGTTGATACAGCATCATTGTAAATATCATCAGTATGGGAATGGACAGTGTACAGAGAATGTCTGAACTTCTACAAATGTTAACTTATTTATTCATATTTCATTGTACAGTTTATTAGATACACTTGCTTACTCATTTGGGTTCAAATCTGTTGAGAAGGGCTATTTTGGCATTTGATATCAAGATGGATCCAGATCAGTCTGTCCGTATGCACAGTCTGATCAGGATCCATGCTGCCATCTTACAGTAAGATGTAGGTTTAGATAAAGCTTTTTTAGACCAACATGAATCTTGATCAGACTGCATGTATGCAGGCTGATCTAGATCCATGTTGGTCTCAAAAGCCCTGATGGCCCTTTTTGCTAGATTCTGACTCAGTTATATTAGATAGATATATTAAGAAAATGTGTCCCTTTTTATTGTGTACATAGAGAAATACAATAACTGTTGTCGTTTTGAATAGCAAATATGCATAGCAAAACCTTTATATGTTACAAAAGTTGTACAACAGTTAAAAACTTTTGCTATTTACTGAAACATGTATGAACATGTCCACTTATTTTTCATGCATTATGTGTGAATTGACTGCAAATACCTTTGTACTTTATTTTTGGATTCCAATAGTTAATTCTGTAAACATTTGAGGAAAAAAATGAGAAGAAAATTGCTGGTAACCACTACTTTCCTTCAAAGTTTATACCTTATGATAATCTTTTACAATTAATTATCATAGAATAAAAACTTTGAAGGAAAGTAGTGGTTACCAAATTCATGGAAAGCATTTTGAGAAAAGGAGATGATGCTGTTTATCAGCATTTTCTTCTTTTGCCTCGATGCTTTTCAAATCCTTTTCTATTGGGAGGGGGGGGGGGGTCAAAACTGTGGCTTAATTTGGAAAGGGGTAAACTGCAAATAATGCACCACAATGCCATTTTTCAAGCTAAATATTCACTTGTTTATGATTTTGTTTCATGTTAAAATGTACATACATAACTACAGTTTATTGTGTATAAATTGCATCTTTTGTTAATTGTGTTTTTTGTGGAGTTTTGAACATTTTTGTACATTTTAGATTTTTAACTTAAACATGAGCAATGCCAGTAAAAATCAACTTGCAATATTGATCTTACTCATTTTAGTGTTGTAAATATTTCATTTAGTTGATGTAATATTTCATTTAAATCCATTTTAACTGTACATTGTTTTTTATGAAAACTCCCTCATTGTTAACTTTTATTCTCAAAGAAATAGATATTTGACTGGAAGCTCTGGAACTTTAAATGTTACAAAATTCTTTTGCCCAAATAGAGATATATAAAGATTTCGTAGCATTAAAATTAAACCACCTGAATGAAGCTAAATTATCAAATATTAAAAAACAATAATCTACTCAAAATTTCTTGTCCTGCTGATCCCAGATTAATCTTGGTTTGATCAAAATCATCATGTACCTGAGCTTAATCTGTGTGGCTCTTGTCTTAACCAATTCCCGCAGGATGACTATTTTTGACTCCCAACAAGATAATGTATATGGAAAACATTTATGGAAAATGAAGAAATTTCTTGTAACAAGCAATTTCTTCATTCCCTATACATGACAATGTTTTATTTCCCAAAGACCTGCAATATTTAATTTACTTGAAATTGTTGTCTGCAATGCTTTGAGAGCAGTCTAAAATTTTGTTGTCTGGTAATAGATTACTTAAGCAAGGCAAGACTTAAAGTTGCATTGACGGTCCCATTTTCATGTGCAATTGTTCATTTCATTTGTACATTTCGGAAATCCGTCCAAACTGTATTCAGGTTTGTCATGTAAGTCTGTTAGTGGTCATCCATTTTGTTTCATCTTTGTACATTCTTTGTCGAACACTGCATAAAGAAGATACATAGAATTCCTTTATCACAATAATTTAACTGAAAAGTCTTTATTTACTGTTCAGAATTTCTGTACAACTGTTAAATTGAAATAAGCTTCCTAAGTTCTTGGAAAATGGTTACCAAAATCAAATTGTTTATAACTTATTGTGTTGAATAATTTAACTGGTATTGTTAAAACGTTTTACACATGGAACATGCGTAAAAAAAATTATGTTGAGCACTTTTGCAAACGTCTCTGCGAAACACTGCAGAAAAGGGATTGTGGTTTTTATGACTGCACACTTTGAACAATTTGCTTTATATACAGCAAAAGGTGTTGGGCTTATATGTTTCTCATGAAATGGTAATTGAAATATCGACAAATGTTAGTGTATTTGATTTTCTGCAATATAATTTGAACAATTTCTGTTTTTATGCCCCCATATTGAAAGATCGGGGACATATTGTTTTACTTGTGTCTGGATATCTGCATGTCTGTCGGAAAACTTAACATTAGCCATTACTGTGGCATTCTTGTTTCACAAACACATCTTGTTGTCATTTAATTCTTTCTCAAAAATGTTGGGAACCTATTTTTCCCTTCTAGAAATTTTACTTTTTTTTCTGCCAAACTCATTCTAAAAGGGCAATACTTTAGACTGCATCTAACATATGTGAATGGGAAAGAATTTTTCAATTTATATTAAATGGTTATAAACTTTTGGAAAAGGAGAAAATGCTAGTAATCAACATTTTCTGTTTTCGATCAAACAAGTCTCTCTCATCAAAGCACAGTCTTGTTTTTGGGAAAGGATTAGGTTTCAGAAGAAGTTACTGTTTGCCAAATTGCATTTATTGTTATGTTTTGGTTTGTTTTTTGAAAAAGAAAAAAGTAAATGTTAAAAACTATGAATAAAGAATGTAATTGTTCGAAGCTTATTATAACATTATGATTTAAACTGAATTTCTTTTTTGAAATTATATCTTATCTTTTATCATTCTTATCATTAATTCTATCATCCATTATTTTGTGTAAAACCTTTCCCAAACAACAAAATCTCAGAATGTTACCAGTTGAAAGACTTTGCAGAAGAAGGTACTAAATTGTTAAAACACAGAGAAAGCATTAAAGGAAAGGTGGCAATGATGGTTACCATCATTTTCTTAAGGTTAAGTCAGTTTTCGAAACTCATTCATGTTAGGTTATCAAATACATTGTTTCGGAAAGGGTTACACATGGATGAATATATTAGAGATTAGAAACTATACAATAAAGGTCTTTAGCTTAGTTTTAGGGTTTATTGGCCAGTATTTTGTATTTGCAATATTGTTTTGTTAAAGTGCCACAATGTTTATATTTCAAATTCATTTCAACCGACTCTTAATTTTTGCCCAAACTTGTTGGATGCAAATTTAATGTTCAATCATTAGTAACAAAATAGTCAAACCTTACACATAAGGTTGACTGGTAGAATCCAAGGAAAGAATTTACGGAAATTGCTTTCATGAAACTTGGACCAGTTAAAAAATTTTCATTTCTTAAAACTTTTAACACATCAGATATTGGTATAAAGTTAAAATAGATGCCTTAAAAGAATTAGGCCATAAGAGTTGTATATCATAACATAACCGTTGCAACCTTATTATTCTAAAACAGCAAATTATCGTTTCATAGTAGTATGAAATCATTCTAAGGATCTCATAATTGTGTAAAGAAATACTCAGCAAAAGATTTCATGGATATGTTGTTTGTTTATCATACACTGAATCATTCATATAACCGATCTGGAACAAAATTATTTTCTGGGATATTGATGAAAACACTAAATTTTCAAGGGAAAAATAATATTGATAATAATCATATAGTACATAAATTCATCATGACAAGTTAGTATCATATAGAGATAATATTATTATCTCTATATGATACTAACTTGTTATGATGAATTTATTTACTATATCTGAACAAAGAGGTAGTTTAGGCCAAGATCAGAGTGCACATATGCTAAAACTGATCTGTGTCTACACTTTGTATGGTAGAAATATTCTGTGTCCATTTTCATTGAAGATTTTATGACACAATTGTTAAGGACCGTGTACAATTATCGAGGACTTTTAAAATTATGTTTTGAAGGTTCAAGAGTACAATATTTATTACTTTGTTAAGTCTACTTGTTTTAATATTTCTGTAAGATGTACATTTCTTTCAAGTTAAATGGTTAGAACAAATTTGATAGCCCTTTCTCAAACAGCAAGAATTTGGACTCGTTCCAATTTGAAAGTTGTTGCAAATAACCAATGGATTTTGATAAAGATAATTATGATATGTGTACCAAATAGCATTGGAAAAAATTGAGGCAAAAGGAGAAAATGCTGGTAAATTATCAGCATGTCCTTCTTTTGCCTCCATTCAGGGATGTCAAAAGTAGGTCTTGTTTGGGAAAGGGTTAAATCTTCTGTAAGATGTACATTTCATTCAAGTTAGATGGTTAGAATAAACTTTGTTAATACAGTAACATGTTATCATTTTTTTGTGATTTGTTGATCATTGAGGGCACATTAAGGTTCTTGCATCATTTGTAATATTTATCTCTTTCCCAAGGAACACTTGGTGTAGAAGTTCCTAAAGGATACAAGTTTAACCCATTACCACACAGCAACTCTTTTTGACTTCTCACAAGATAATGGCTTTGGAAAACATTGTAAAAATGAAGAAATTGCTTGTAACAATCAATTTCTTCATTTCCCAGAATGTTTTCTGCACAAAATGACTAAAACATGTAAAAAATAACTCATTTTAAATTGTTGTCTGCAACATCTTTGAATTTGGACCAACACAAATTTTTGTCATTTGGTAATGGGTTAAAACAAATGATGGGAAAGAAATCTATGATTCATGGCATAGAAATCCTTGAAGGAAGAGGAGAACTGGCTCCTTTTTGCTCCACAAGTCACATTTTAACCCTTTTCCAAACAAGATTTGGCTTCAGAAAAGGTTTGAGGAAACATTGAAGCAAAAGAAGAAAATTCTGATGACCAGTATTTTCTCCTTTTGCCTCAATACTTCCTGTGCTATGTTAAGTATAAATAGTTGATAAACATTTTGTTGTCTGCAGCTGCTTTCGGACAAGTCTAAAGTTTTGTCATTTGGGAAAGAGTTAAATATTTTCATGTTTGAGAGTTTTGAGTATGATTATGTCATTGTACTGTTTTGGTTAATGCTTATGTATTAGAACTTTTTTTATTCATTATGTATTGAAAAGATAATAAATTATTTTAATGCCCTTTTCATGTTTGTCTTTCTATTACTGTACCTCTTTCTTTAACCCATTACCAAACGACAAAATTTTAGACTTGTCCAAATTCAAAGATGATACAGATGACAATTTCGGGTGAATGAAAATTTGCATTATTTGGTCTTTTTACGTAGAAAACATTGTGGGAAATTAAGGAATTGCTTGTCATAAGCAATTTCTTCATTTTCCACAATGTTTTACCAAGCCATTTCTTGTGAGGGAGTCGAAAGGCATCACTGTGCAGTAATGGGTTAACCCAAACAGAAAAATTGTAAAAAGTTTCCGAAACATCGGAATTCTATGGTGGTCTAATTTGAAAGCAGATAACAACATGGTATTTGTCTATAATATAGCTAAGCAAATATTGAGGTAAAAGGAGAAAATGTTGATTATCAGCATTAAAGTCCTTGCTTTGTCTCAATATTTCGCTTAACCTAATTACTTAGACATCTAAACCAGGTTCTGTTTTATCTAAAAGTCTCATCTTAGATTGAACTGGGACGTAAGCCGTAAAATACACCAAGGACTTGTGTCTTTTTTTTAAAAAAAAAAAAAAGTTTTTTCAACACTATCAAAACTTTATAAAATTGGCCCTAAGTCTTGTTATCCCTTTCCCGAACAACAAAATTTTAGGGGGATCCAAATTCAAAGATGTTGCAGACAAGAATTTGAAGTAAACGAAATTTAAACTTTTATGGTCTTTTAGGGTA
The DNA here is from genome assembly GCA_963680895.1 of Fragum sueziense. Taxonomy (NCBI): domain Eukaryota; kingdom Metazoa; phylum Mollusca; class Bivalvia; order Cardiida; family Cardiidae; genus Fragum; species Fragum sueziense. The sequence continues at coordinate 12,564 of CAVMGG010000121.1, forward strand.
GAAAACTTTGTGAGAAATGAAGAAATTGCTCACAATTGCTCCATGGTGTCTAGTTGTGCAAACCGCTTAGGGAGTTGAGATAACTCTTTTCGTTCTTGAATTATCTGCCCTTGAATAAAAAAAATGCCCTTTTTCTTGTGTGCGCAACTCCTTCCACAGTTTTGATCAGAATTTTATCAAACTTGCCACATTGAATCTTCATAGTGTCTAGTTGTGCACACCGCTTACGTAATTCAGATAACTGTTTTCGTTCTTGAATTATATTGTGTGCGCAACTCCTACAGTTTCAACCAGAATTTAATCAAACTAGCCACAATAAATCTTCATGGTGTCTGGTTGTGCAAACAAAATTTTGATAACATTTCATATCTGAATTATCTGCCTTTGAATTGACAAAATGGCCAATTTTACTGAGAGCCCCTCTCAGGCGTATATGCACGGCTCTGCGAAGCTCTTGTTGATATTTATTTTGTGGTCTGTAACTCCTTTCAACACAGACCCCCCTAGAACTTTGATGTCTGCGTTTCTGTGCTACCTTAGTATCCAATTGGAGTTTCCAGCTGCTCACTCACACACACGTTTCACATCCATTGGAGAGATTAAAGACTTTCATCATATTGGCAGAATCATGGTTTAAAGCTGTGGCCCCAGGATTTACAGACACAAATGTTAATGACTGAGCTATAAAGCCTCAGCAGTTACGGACAGAGCTGTCTGAGCTTGGTCCTTTGTTGTCGGGAAAGTTAAGGTGGATTACCTGTAAGGTCGCCATTTTGAGATCCATAAAACATCAGCTTTTTACGAGCGGCGTTGTTAGTATCTGAACCTATTAGGGCACGATCGTAAACATTCAGCAGTGGAGAGTTCCACCAACGAAGAGTTCCACCGCCAAATGTTTTTGATAGCTTCCGAATATTTCCGACGTCGTGAGAATCTCATTAGGTGTGGACTACCTTAACACAGAGATTGTTTTATCAAGGTAATTAAATAAACAAACTAAAGGCAAAAATATCTGAATTTATGCTTTATTAAAAAGATTTCATCTGGATGATGATAAAAGAACAAACAACAGTTTATCAGTTACACTAACCTTTTCCCAAGCAACAAAATTTTAGGGTGGTCCAATTTGAAAGCTGCTGCAGAAGACAAATGGATGGTAAACGAGATGTTTGTGAAATATGAATGACCCCAAAATAGACAATGACAAGTTTTCCGACAGGCAGACGAAAGGAACAGACAGACACAAGTAAAACAATATGCCCACAATCTTTCGATACAGGGGCATAAAAAGAAGCAGATTCTGATAGCCAGCAATTTCTCCTTTTGCCTCTATATTGTGTGCTCTGTTGTACACATCCACATCCTTTTTATCATCTTTAGCAGCTTTCAAATTGGAACAGTCAAAACTTTTGCGGGTAGGGAAAGAGTTTAGTTGTTGTTACCATGTTTTCCAAAAATACAACAAATTGTAACAAAGATTAGCCCTTTTCCAAACAAGACCGGGTTTTGACAACCCTTATAGAGATGGCTTTGGAAAACATTTAAACAAAAGAAGAAATTGCTGATTATCAGCAATTTCTCCTTTTGCCTCAATATTTTCCATGCTGTGACATTCACATACCTTTCACCAAATAACACTCATTTTATTGTCTGTAACTCCTCTAAAATTGGAAGATACTAAATTTTTGCCTTTTGAAAATGGTTAATGAAAATTCATCCTTTTTTGTTATGCAGTAAAGACAAAGAGAAACCTGAAAATGAGACAAAGAGAAACCTGAAAATGAGGCTTAACGAAGAAGCAAATTCATTGATCAATCTGCATTTAACCCTTTCCCAAACTACAAAATTTTAGGGTGATCCACTTCAAAAACTGCCACAAATTACAAAATGGGAGTAACTAAAGATAGAATTTGTGTAAAATATGGCATAGAAAATATTGAGACAAAAGGAGAAACTGCTGGTAATCAGCAGTTTCTTCTTTTGTTTCAATGTTTTCCCAAGCCTTTTCTATTAGAGACGTCAAAACCAGGTCCTGTTTGGGAAAGGGTTAATCCGAGCTACACTGATTTCTTTTTGTTCAACCTCTACCCAGCCTTGGCGGTCCAATCAGGGATGTTTCACAAGTAAATTAATATTACATCAGGAAAACTCAAATGAAAAGGCTTAGAAAATATTAAGAAATATAATTAAAGTACTGCTAATCAAAATTTACTTTGTTTTCCAAGTAAAATGTTTTCCAAAATGTTCTTTTATGAACGACAAAAACAGGGATTGTTTGAGAACACAGTTAATCACGATGGGGAATCATGTGACGCAACATCTTAGATCTTTTCATAATTTTGATGATATATGACTGATTTGGAAAACGATTTGAAGCAGAGAAAACATCCATCACATCAAGCTAATACCGGTACCTGACATTTTTCAACCGTCTATGCTTCTAACTGAATTCAAATTGGTCAAGCATATACAAAATTATTGATGATTTTCTGAAATTATTGTGTCACATGATTCTCTACCGTGCACCATGTTAATGGTCACATATCTGTAGCATCATATACATCATTTAAATAGCACTGTTTTGCATGACAGTTCACAAATACAAAATATCACATTTTTTTTAAAAAAAAAAAGGGGTTAGTGAAAATCTTTTGTAAATACATAGACTACCATTGTTTTACTTCAAAACCTGTGTAACTATAGCTTCAAACAAGCTGTTGTTACCAGGTTTTGGATAAAAGCAGCGACATGAAGTCCATATGCATTTACTACTGTTTTGCACTAATCCTACACAATTTCATTCTACATAATGAGAAATCAGAGCAAAACTTTTGTAAAACCCTACAATGGAAGAATAAAAATTTAGTAAGTTACATATTTTTGATAATCTGTAGGAAAGAAAATTAGAAAGCAGCATTTTCTTCTTTTCCCTCAATATTTTAGCACAAAATAAAGCAATCTTCATTGAAATTCATTTTGTCTTCTGCAGCAGCTTTCCAATTGGTGAAGCCTAAAATTATGATGTTGGGAAAGGATAAATATACCTTTTTTGATAAAATTTCGACAATTAAATTTCAAATTGAAACAGTCTACATTTTTTTACAGTTTGGTAAATGCAAAAATACAAATTTGTTCAAATACAAAACAAAATACAAAAATTACTAGCATAACACTACTATGAGTGAATGAATTTGTTTTGAAAAAAACAAAAAGACAATGTCAAAATAATATGCCCCCTATATTGTTTAATCTTAGGCAGAAAGTAAAGAATGAGATCCGCCTACACATAATAATATGCAGTTTGACCTTATTCTACATTACCTTCTAGTCTTTACCCTTTCCCAAAGGAAACATCTTAGACTGGTTAAAATTCAAAACCAATGAATGCAGTCTCAAAATTTATCCAGCTGTCAGAGTGAAAATTCTCAGGGTGGGAAATATTGAGGAAAAGGGAGGAAATGCTAGTGACCAGCATTTTCTTCCTTTTCTTCAACATTTCCAAAACTATAACATTTAGATGCATCAAAGTATGTCATTGTGTAAGAATGAGTTCATTTAGGGTGAAAAGGATAAAAAAAATTAACCCATTCTCAAACAATGACGCCTTTTCGACACCCCACAAGATGAATGCTTTGGAAAACATTGTGGAAAATGAAGAAATTGCTTGTGACAAGAAATTTCTTCATTTTACACAATGTTTTCTACCAGTTATGATAAAAAAGTTAAACAAGAGTTGTCCGCGGACAACGTAGCTCGCCTATACAAGAGCTTGTCACAAAAAAAGCATTTCAAGGTCAAAGGTCAAGGTCACTAGGTCAAAGGTCATGGTCTCAAGGTCAAGGTCATGACATGAGGTATCCATACCTGAAATATCAAGGCTCAATCTGTAATAGTGCATTAGATAAAGGCCAGGTTAAAGTTTTTTAAAAGTAGGTCAAACTCAAAGGTCAAGGTCACTAGGTCAAAGGTCATGGTTCCAAATGAAAGGTCTTGGCAGGAGGTATCCATGTGTGAAGTATCAAGGCTGTATCTCAAATAGTGCCTGAGATATAGACCAGGTTAAAGTTTTTGAAGACGCGACGCCGACGCTGACACTAGGGCTGTGACATTAGCTCCCCGGACATAGTCCCGGCTCGCTAAAAAATTATTCACTTTGAATTGTCGTCTGCAACATGTATTAATAGACAAACCAATGATCCTACATTGCTTCTAAAAGTTAAAAAGTGACAGAGTCTAATATAAAGAGTCTATGTGCCTCTTTTCGAATCCACGCCATGAGTTTATTTATAGCACTAATGGCCAACGACTTGGTCACAAGTGGTCCAAATACTGCATAGAGCTCAAAACCCTGAGTCACCTGCAATAGAGAAGGGAAAACATCGTGAGAAAAGCTCTCATGACTGTACACTAAACGTGTACACTAAACGGGGAGGAAAATCATAAATTTTTGTTTATCATGTAATAATTTTTTTTAATCCTTTCCCAAATGACAAAATATAGACTGGTCGAATTTTTGAAGCTGTTGCAGACGACAAAATGGTTCTTAATCTACGCAGGATTTGAGTATAATATCACTTAGAAAATATTGAGGTTATATTGGTTATCAGCATTTTTTCCTTTTGCCTCCATGATTTCCCAAACTTCTTTTACTGGACATGTCAAAACAATGTCTTGTTTTTGATACGGCTAACTAAATGCTCTGATTTTTAAATGTGATGTTTCTTTCAGAGACACTTAAAGTACTGATTTTTTTCTGTCTCGCGCTATTCTTCTAACAATAACATTTGAACTGTAATCTTGAAAAGATCCTCTTTAGCATTTGAGATCAACATGGATCTTGATCAGGTGATGTGTATCTATAACCTACAAACTCTTGGAGAGTATATTAAACATTAAACAGTAATCAGGTACAGGATGATCTGGATCCTTGGAGGTCTAAAATACCATAAGGGTCATTTTCTGGACCCCGAATCATTATAAGGCATTAATTTAGTATAATTTAGCAAATCTGATTAAAATCCGGTGTTAACTTATACTAACATCTGACAGACAGCAATTACTGGTCATCTTTAGCGACCACGAGAAAACCAAAAACTGCTGTTTTAATTTCAATCAATCAAATATCTTGTATGATTTCCTTGACAAGAATACACAATTATAATGGTTCTGCACTGAAACATGATTTCATCATGACCTTGTTTATGGTTTTATTTGCTCTCGGAATTCAGTTAAGCGTTTATTTGATTGGTCAGATGAAAAGGTCATTGAAGATGACCCCCTTCTGGTGCCTGTTAGATGTTACTGTAAGTAAACATCCAATTTTTAATCTCATTGAATCTCACCCATCCTAGTAGAGCTTCATACTGTCCTACATGGTAGTATATCTTCAATGGTCTAGCTATAGAATGAACTCTATTGTGTAATGTATAATAAAGCCCAAATAGTCGTTCCTGCTGCTCAACTGTCAAGTACGGGGCTTCTATGTCGGGACTGGTGTATTGTGCTGTACTTTTGTTTTTATAAAGGAAATGCCGCAGGTCGGAAATCCCGCAGTTTTTTATATTATAACTGTCTCTTCTCAGTGAATCACTTATTGCTTTTAGACCATTATATTTCACTAATCTCTAAAATAAATAGAAAACAAAACATATTTCATCACTCATTCAATTGTATTTATGTTTTCATTGGTTTTTCAGTCTTCAATCCTGAAATCATGCTGCATTCTTTTAAATACCATGATAACATTATAACTTATCTTACAAACGTTTCATTTAATGCAATTTTAACAAGACTACTCTGAGGACAGCAAAATTTTCAATTGTAAGAGTAATGAATCTTTGCCTAGAGGCTGATATTATGATGACAGAAGCATTCACAACGTTTCAGAGCAAAAATAACAGTGCAAAACAGAGATATAACACATGTAAGTAAAACTTTAATCAACGCCAACACCTGGGTGACAAGAATAGTCCCCTTTTCTATGAAAAGTCATGCTGTACATCATTTAGAACATTTTTTCTTGTTAGAAGAACTTCCTTTTAATACCTACAATGTGAATCTATGAAAATGTCTTCATATATACATAAATTAATACATTTATTGCTTTTTTGAGTCATCAAGTTGGATAATATATGAGTGGTACTTACATCTTTAATTCTGTTCCTACACTCAGACAGAGCGAAGAATGAATCTCTATCCACAGACAACAACAATAAACAAGTTTGGCATTCTTCATCTAAATATGATATGTGTGCTTGTAAAAAACCACTGAAACCAGAAAGCAGAGCTCCAGATAAATGAGGGTGAAAACATTCACTTATTTCAATTCCAAACTCTATGCTGTGTGTATTATTTACATTGTCTTAAGGAGATGATTCCCTGACTTTTCCCTGACTTTTCCCTGACTAAAATCAAATTTCCCTGACTTATGTTTACCGTATTTTGCATGTTAATTCATGAAAATGTTGGCCGCGCTAGTCCCTTCAGTTTCTTCTCCAACTTAGAATAATGAATACTACTTATCACATTATTATCAATGTTATTGTTACTATCAGTACATGTATTATCATTATAGCCAATCATGAAGAAACTGCCTTAGCCTTTATTTTTTTATCTATTTATCATTCATACACAAATTATTTTTAAATTCCCTGACTTTTCCCTGACTTTTGCTTAAACTGTAAAATTCCCTCACCAATTCCAAAATTCCCTGACTTCTTCTCTGACCGTGGACACCCTGTACTAGTATAAATTCTGGTAATCCTTTATCATTATTAAACATGTGACCTTCCATGCGCGGATCCAGAGGGGGGATCAGGGGGTCATGACCCCCCCCCCCCCCCTGGAATTTGGCGAAAAAAGGGGTTATAAAAAAGATTACTAGTTATGTCCCATACAAGCAGCGTCGACGCATTCATCCCTGTGTGCCACGACAAACCATTGTTATATTTAGTCCTTCATGGTATGACATGTATCTGCATGGATCCAGGGGGGTCAGGGGGCCTAACTTCCCCTGGAATTTGGCAAAAAAAAGGGGTCTGATCGGAAGAACCCCCCCTGGAAAAAATACCTGGATCCGCGCTTGCCTTCACTATCAAAAGATCGGAATCAATATGAGCAATGTATTGTAAACAATACCTCACAGGTCCTTAAATATAGTTTGTGTTAATTCAAATTGTTTGCTAAGCTTAACTTCATAAAATCAAATTCAAATTGTATCAAAGATCTAAATGACAAGTAGTGAACACTTAAACATTAACACATTCCCACATAATGACACCTTTTGACACCCTTGAAAATAAAGGCTTTGGAAAACACTGTGGAAAATGCAGTTATTGCTTGTGACAAGCAATTTCTTCATTTCAACCAAGTTTTCTAAGAAAAAAGACCAAAAAAATCACATTCTGTTCACACGAAAGTGTTGTCTGCATCAACTTTGAATTTAGATAAGTCTTAAGTTGTGCTGTCTGCTTATGGGTTAATCTTACCTGGAATCAAATTTTGGCAAACATATAGGAGTCCATGACTCTGCTGCCTTGAAGGACTCTGCAGCATTGATCAGGTTGATGATTATATGCAGGTCCATGGGATGAAGGTAGTATTTCTTCATACGGACCAGCGTCACCAGCTGACTGTTGGCTATTATCAACGCAAACACAAGGTCCTGAGAGTAAGAAATTCATACAGCAATTAGTAACTAAATTGGCATGCAACTGTGTTCTTTTTCTTTTGTATCAAACTTTAATTTTAAATCATCTGTTGATCCTTTCCTTTACAAGAAGATCTGTACTGGGAGGTACTGGACTATATTGATCATAATTGCAGCAGGCAAAATTGGGTTTTCTTAACCCATTACAAGATCCAAATTTTAATCATTTTATGCTGATTCTATGAAAGATCATGCCTTGAAAACAACAAACCTGTAGTAAAGACAAAGTTTAGACTGCATATGCATGCAGGCTGTTTTGTATCAGTAGCAAAATTAACCCTTTTCAAAAAGGCAAAAAATAAAGGTTGATCAATCTGAGTGGTGCTGCATACAACAAAATGGATGGTAATAAAGAAAGGATTTGTATACAAGATAGCTCAGAAAATAGAGAGGCAAAAGGAGAAATGCTGATTATCAGCATTTTCTTCTTTTGGTTCCATGTTTTCCCAATCCTTTTCTATCAGGAATATCAAAACCTGCTTTTGCTTAGGAAAGTGTTAAAGTCCACTCACCTTAACTTTGGCACACTGTACTATACTTTGAGCAATCATATCACGAGTAGAACTTTCTAACGGCAGACATCTAACAGCACTCAACAACAACCCTGGTTCCGTGTCCATCATGTTTAATAAATTATCTAAAAACTTTTCACTACCAGTCAGTTGTCGACGTAAATCGTAATTCCGTCTTTGTTTGAATATTTTTTTCAATGATGTAGAAGTCAAGACACTGAGAATTTGGTTGTATAAATAGTTCAGTTGAATCCGAATCTGTCGGTCTGATTCAGACCCGCGGGTCACACAAGCTAAAATTAAGTGTTCCTGATGAAGAAAGACAACTCTGTGATCGGCCCCTATGATGGATCGGATCATATCGTGCCCTGAATCCTGGACAAACGACACGAGGGCTTGTATCACACCAAATATGGTCACTAACTTATCTTCATTACCGTACCTACAAACAAAATAGTGAATTGTATTTAACCCATCACTAGATGGCAAAAGTTTAAAAGGTCCAAATTTAAAGATGTTGACGACAGAATTTTCAAGTTAACAAAATTTTACATGTTGCAGTCTTTCTAAGTAGAAAACGCTGTGGAAAATGAAGCAATAGCTTGTTACAAACAATTTCTCCATTTTTCACAATGTTTTCCCAAGCCTTTATCTCGTTGGGCATCAAAAGCCTCTACAGGTTGGAATGAATTAACCCATTGCCAACAAGACCAGGTGTTGATGTCTGGTCTGAAGTTCAAGACCGCCTGTGAATAATAGACAAGAGGGCCAGAATGGCCCTATATCGCTCACCTGAAAGAAGTTTAAGACACGCCCACTTTTTTTGACGAATCAAAAATTTGCAAACAAATTTTGAAAAGGGTCACTCAAGGAACATCATTGCCAAATTTGTTTCAAATTGACCCTATGCTTGATATCTAAAGAATTTTCTTATGATTTCTCTAAGTCTGATAAGCCACGCCCTGTCATGCCAACTTTTTTTGACCAATAAAAAAATTGCCAACATATTTTGAAAAGGGTCACTCAAGGAACATTTCTGTAAAGTTTGCTTCAAATTGGGCCAATGGTTGATTTTTAAAGAATTTTCTTAGGATTTCTGTAAGTCTGATAAGCAACGCCCAATTTTTTCTGACGAATAAACAATTTGAGAAAAAATTTTGAAAAGAGTTACCAGAGGAACATAGCTGCCAAATGTGGTTCAAATTGGGCCAATGGTTGATTTTTAAAGAATTTTCTTATGATTTCTCCAAGTCCGGTAAATGCTGACCTGCCACGCCCACAATTTTGGATGAATAAAAATTCCGCAAATAAATCTTAAGAAGGGTCACCCAAGGAACATTCCTGCCAAATTTAGTTTTAATTGGCCCTATGGTTAAGGAGAAGAAGATTTTTGAAGAATTTTTTAACAATTTCTCTTGGTTAGATAAGCCCCGGCCTGCCACACCCACATTTTTTGACGAAACTATAAATTTATGAACAAATGTTGAAGAGGGTCACTCTAGGAACAATTCTGCCAAGTTTGGTTCAAATTGGCCCATTGGTTGATTTTTAAAGAATTTTCTTAGGATTTCTCTAAGGCTGATAAGCCCCTTCCTCCCTGCCACGCCCTTATTTTTTGACAAATGTAAAAATTTGTGAATCAATTCTGAAAAGAGAGACTCAAAGAACATTCCTGCAAAGTCTGCTTCAAATAGGCCCAATGGTTAATTTTTAAAGAATTTTCTTATGATTTCTCTAAGTCTGATAAGCCCCTTTCTCCCTGCCACGGCCACCATTTTTTACAAATGAAAATATTTGTGAACAAATTTTAAAAAGAATGGCTTAAGGCACATCCCTGCAAAGTCTGGTTCAAATTGGCCCAATGGTTGATTTTTAAAGAATTTTCTTATGATTTTTCTAAGTCTGATAAGCCCCTTTCTCCCTGCCACGGCCACGTTTTTTGACGAATCAAAAATCTGAAAACAAGTTTTGAGAAGGGTCACTAAAGGAACAATTCTGCCAAGTTTGGTTCAAATTGGAACAATGGTTGATTTTTAAAGAATTTTCTTAGGATTTCTCTAAGTGCGATAAGCCCCGACCTGCCACGCCTACATTTTTTGACGAATCAAAAATCCGCGAACAAATTTTGAGAAGGGTTACTCAAGAAACATTCCTGCCAAGTTTGGTCAAAATTGGCCTGTTAGTTTTGGAAAAGAAGATGTTTGAAGAAATTGTTGACGGACGGACAGACGGACGACGGACGGTGAGTGACCACAATAGCTCCCCTCGAGCACTTTGTGCTCAGGTGAGCTAAAAATGCTAAGGAAAGCATGGGTACAAAAGAAGTAAATGCTGCTGACCAGCACTTTCTCCTTTTGCCTAATATTTAGGCAAATATTTACTATAACTGAGCAAATATCATAATAGCTACAGATAAGATTTGATTTGATTTAATTGGGGTTTTACGCCGTTTTCAACTTCTATGGTCATATCGCGGCGGCTAGAGCACCTGACCGTGGGTTCCTGGTATTTCTCGCACCAGTGCAACTACAATATCCAAACCGAGCCTCCAGCTGCTCTCTCACATAGATGATTCACACCCATTGGTGAGAGACAAATGACTTTTGTCAAATGTCAGAATGGATACTGGCCGAGCTGGGGTTCAAACTCGAGACCCCGGATTGACAGACTCCGACGTAACCGACTGAGCTATCTGGGCTCCGCTCCCTACAGATAAGAGGGGGTAATGGCTTTTCATTCATACTCAACAATTAAAATGAGTATCCACAACATATGGTTTGGATTTGAAATAATAAATTTAGAATGTCTTCACCTCCTCTAATCTGTTGCTCTGATTATTACCTGGAGTAAACTGGTTTTCCTGAATCACTGAGTATAAACACATGTTTTCTCTTGCTGCGCCATTCTGGTGTTTTCACGTCTTCCTCTTCTTCTACTATTGCACTATCTGGTGGGTCTGTTTTCTCTGATACATCAAGAGCCTCAAGCTCTTTAGTTACAGAAACCTGAGAGCAGAAAAAAATACTGTTACACACAGGGTTCACGCTGTTGATTTCCACTGTCCTAAAATGCGCATATGGCATATTCTGACAGAGACGTGCGCAAGAATGACGCCATTCGGTGTTGTCTAATCTAAAGGGAGGTCAAAACAAAAATGCCATCGTAATAGTGATGTGTCGAAATAAAGTACTAGAGGATAGGACTAGTAGAATACCTGGGACTAGCCTTATTCTGCCAGTGTCTGATCCAGGATTTGAAAAACATGTGGGAAATTCCCCCATTAAGATCTAGTTGAAAATTGAAAATATGTGGGATCTGTCAGGGGTCTTGCTACCAATTTTTGTTTGGGGCCAGGGGCCAGTGAAATTGGGAAAAATAGCGACGTCTTTACCTAAATTGGGAAAAATTAAAACAAGTTGGTATTCATACTGTCACTCAGTTTCAGCTGCAAATTAGACTGTAGTGTTGTAAAATGCTTCTGTACATACTCTTGTTTAAGAATCTACTCTAATACTCGTAACTGTCTTCAAAATGTTTGTAAACGAAGATGAGGCCTTAACATGGGGCCTTCTGGTCCTCATTGGGAATTTTCACCAGAGAATTGGGAAAAAAAGATACTTTTTGCCATTGGGAATGGGGCCGAATAACGGCCCCAAATTTTGGCAAACGAGACCCCTGTCTGTAATTTCTATAGGGGATTTCAAGTTTGCTTTACCAAACAACAAAACAATGGACTAGCACCGTTTCAGCTTCAGTTACGTTGGTCAACATATTTTCGTCATCTATAATCCACATTTGTTTCACAGTGAAAGAAATCGGTAATACACCTACAAACGTAAAATTCCAATTTTCCTGTAAATGAAAATGATTTTTATGCCCCCGTATCGAGAGATCGGGGGCATATTGTTTTACTCATGTCCGTCTGTCTGTCTGTCTGTCTGTCTGTCCGTCTGTCTGTCCGTCCGTCCGTCTGTCCGAAAACTTAACCTGAAAACTTAACCTTTGCCATTTCTCCAAAACTATTTGACATACAAAGCTCAAATTTGGTATGCAACTTCCTTTCAACAATATCTATCTGTTCCATGCAATTTGACCTTCCTCAAGGTCATCCATTAACCCTTATCAACTCTTTAATCCACGAAAACTTAACATTTTCGAAAAATGGCCATTTCGGGGGCATTTGTGTTTCACAAACACATCTTGTTATAATTAATTTTCTTTGTAAGTAGATCTAATTCACTCCGAAAAAAAAAAAACATACTGTATTTATTTTTTTTAAAGTGAATATTTTTCAATTTGACAATGTTTTTCTCACAATGAAAATATAAATTGAATGTAATCAAATGTTTGTTTCAAAAGATTCATAAAATCAACGGTTGACTTCAAATGCTACTAAATATAGGAATACAATAGTAGGAATAACTTTAGTTACAAACGCACCGTCTTAGTTGCGATCAAACTCAATCATAGCGGGCGAAGCACGCTCACGGCCGAAGGCCGTGAGCGCGTAGCTCGCTTTTATGGTACACGTGCCACAATTCTATTTACATACGTTGAACTAAATTTCCACCGTACAGGAAACGGAAATACACAAAATCATTTTGCTGAAATGAATAAGTTTTACTCCGTGGCTATTTTTAAAAAAATACGATTTTCTCTCAAATCAAAATAACGACGAGGTGTAATTACACCAAAAAAGATTTGTAAAACTGTTTTAGCATTTAAACGATCGTCAATCATTGAGAATTTGAATTTCAAAAATTAGAATTTCTCACCGACCGGATAATAAAAATTCGGAACAGTTCGGTCCTTTCTGTTGAATTGCCGGAAACGGAAACCATTCCATAGCAACGGGAAAATGAATACGTAACTAGGCAAATTGTAATCCGAGTTTTCTCTGATGAAATTCGCTCTTTGACATATTGATGTCGCTCATTGTAATCAAAGAGCGAATTTTACGAGAGAACATTCAGATTACCGAGTTTTCTCTGATGAAATTTGCTCTTTGACAAATTGATGCCGCTCATTGTAAATGAACGACAGCAACACATCAAAGAGCGAATTTCATCAGAGAAAACTCGGATCAGGCATATTGATGACGTCATTTGAAAAAGTGTGTCGTAATCACTTTCCCAGACAGAAACGACAAGACAGAAAATGTGACTTACATGATTCACATTTGCTGGTAAGTACATTTGATATCAAATAAGTATAGTCGTATATCCATTTAGATTAATACGGTGTTTGGTATGTTCGCCTATCTGATAATTTATTCCCTAAACATCGATCTTCAAAAGAGTGACCATATATCCGGATAGTACCTTAACTTATGTTCATACTGTGTCACTGACTGATAACGACGCACATTGGAATAGGTTGACAACAAAACGATATTGCATGAGAGAGATTTTATACTTTTATACTTGTTTTGGGTTTACTAATCCTTTCCGAACAATGGACTAAATGGTTTTGATGACTTCAGTTCACAAATAGAAAACTGACAAACTTCGCAGGAAAGGATAAAATGCTGACCGTGTCCTCTTCATGTGTTATTAGTCTTAGATCTGGTTGAATGCTTTCCCTTTGTCATGGTCTATGGTCATTTGAAATTTGCGGGACATGGTTCCGGTATTCTTGTTCTCAAAGAATGACAAAGGTCTGACAAGTTTTATTCTGCACCAGTAAATGTTTTCTAGACTTCAGCACGATCTGAGTGCCTTTTCTTTAAATTGTAGGTGGAATAGTCATTCATCCTAGCATTATTACAGCCACAGGAACTCATTTGAACAACAATAACAGTCTTTTAGTTTAAAAAGGTGGGCATAATTTTATGCTAGATTGATTTGTGTTATTAGATCTAGATCTAGAGCGGGGTAACATAATTCCGAACAGCGTTTAAATCTGAACAATATTTTTGACGTCTCAGAACATCACATAAATGCACTCGAATGACATGGAGACCTCTTTTTTCATGCCGCATATATCATCCTCTCCCTTTCTGACTATTTTGGGTCTAGTTATGATGTCGGTGGCCGAAATAGATGTAAAAGTGTGAAGTCGACTCTGCAGGCAAGTAAAATTATGCTTGAAACGATTCCACCTCGGACGTTTCGTAAGGTTTTCATTGTCAACGGCCACACTATTTTTCCTACCCAAATAACTTTTAATGGTGAATAAATGATGATTTACCATGCTAGATTGTGTTTTGGGGGCTAGAATGTATCTAAGTATCAGAAAGTTGGGGTTCGGAATTAAAACCACAGATTTTGTGCGTTGGTTTTATTTCCGAACAATCATTTCAAAAAGCTAATTCTGATCACTTATTATCCCCCGCCGAAAAAATTTTTCGGGGGGGATATTGTTTTTGCCATGTCCGTCCGTCCTTCCGTCCGTCCGTCCGTCCGTCCGTCCGTCCGTCCGTCCGTCCGTCCGTCCGTCCGTCCGTCCGTCCGACATTCGTTTCCGCGCTATTTCTTGGAAACTATAGACCGGATTTCGATGAAACTTGGCACACAGCTTCACTACAAAGTGGACATGCGCATATCGTCGGGGTTACCTGGTTCGACCATTGAATTCAGAGTTACTGCCCCTGATTGTTTAAGCAATATACATACAGAGTGATATTCGTTTCCGCGCTATTTCTTGAAAACTGTAGACCGGATTTCGATGAAACTTGGCACACAGCTTCACTACAAAGTGGACATGCGCATATCGTCGGGGTTACCCGGTTCGACCGCCAAATTTAGAGTTACTGCCCCTGACTGTTTTAGCCATATACATACAGTGATATTCGTTTCCGCGCTATTTCTTGAAAACTGTAGACCGGATTTCGATGAAACTTGGCACACAGCTTCACTACAAAGTGGACATGCGCATATCGTCGGGGTTACCCGGTTCGACCGCCGAATTTAGAGTTACTGCCCCTGACTGTTGTAGCCATATACATACAGTGATATTCGTTTCCGCGCTATTTTTTAGAAACTATAGACCGGATTTCGATGAAACTTGGCACACAGCTTCACTACAAAGTGGACATGCGCATATCGTCGGGGTTACTCGGTTCAACCGCCGAATTTAGAGTTACTGCCCCTGACTGTTTTAGCCATATACTTACAGAGTGATATTCGTTTCCGCGCTATTTCTTGGAAACTATAAACCGGATTTCAATGAAACTTGGCACACAGCTTTACTACAAAGTGGACATGCGCATATCGTCGGGGTTACCTGGTTCGACCATTGAATTCAGAGTTACTGCCCCTGATTGTTTAAGCCATATACATACAGAGTGATATTCGTTTCCGCGCTATTTCTTGAAAACTGTAGACCGGATTTCGATGAAACTTGGCACACAGCTTCACTACAAAGTGGACATGCGCATATCGTCGGGGTTACCCGGTTCGACCGCCGAATTTAGAGTTACTGCCCCTGACTGTTTTAGCCATATACATACAGTGATATTCGTTTCCACGCTATTTTTTGGAAACTATAGACCGGATTTCGATGAAACTTGGCACACAGCTTCACTACAAAGTGGACATGCGCATATCGTCGGGGTTACCCGGTTCGACCGCCGAATTTAGAGTTACTGCCCCTGACTGTTTTAGCCATATACATACAGAGTGATATTCGTTTCCGCGCTATTTCTTGGAAATTATAAACCGGATTTCAATGAAACTTGGCACACAGCTTTACTACAATGCGGACATGCGCATATCGTCGGGGTTACCCGGTTCGACCGTCGAATTCAGAGTTACTGCCCCTGACTGTTTAAGCCATACACATACAGAGTGATATTCGTTTCCGCGCTATTTCTTGAGAACTGTAGACCGGATTTCGATGAAACTTGGCACACAGCTTCACTACAAAGTGGACATGCGCATATCGTCGGGGTTACCCAGTTCAACCGCCGAATTTAGAGTTACTGCCCCTGACTGTTTTAGCCATATACATACAGAGTGATATTCGTTTCCGCGCTATTTCTTGGAAACTATAGATCGGATTTCAATGAAACTTGGCACACAGCTTTACTACAATGCGGACATGCGCATATCGTCGGGGTTACCCAGTTCGACCGTCGAATTCAGAGTTACTGCCCCTGACTGTTTAAGCCATACACATACAGAGTGATATTCGTTTCCGCGCTATTTCTTGAAAACTGTAGACCGGATTTCGATGAAACTTGGCACACAGCTTCACTACAAAGTGGACATGCGCATATCGTCGGGGTTACCCGGTTCGACCGCCGAATTTAGAGTTACTGCCCCTGACTGTATATACATACAGAGTGATATTCGTTCTGTTGAAGCCATATACATACAGAGTGATATTCGTTCTTTTGAAGCCATATACATACAGAGTTATATTCGTTTCCGCGCTACTTTATTGACAATGAAAATATATTCGGCGGGGGATATCAATTCAACGAATTTGCTTGTTTTCAATTTAGCGAGAACTCACAGACAGCAAAATACTTGTTTTGTGATATTTGGGATAGTACTTTTTCACATTTTAAAGGTTCGGGGAGGGTTTGTGCATTTACCGAACTCTTAGAATTGCGGCTTGGGTGTTCGTTAATAGGTACATCCTTAATCTGATTTGTAAATTTATTTTTTTCATTGATATCCGCGACCTGTTATTAATTATAATGTTAGTTAAGGATAGATTTAACCCTTTCCCAAACGACAAAATTTAAGGGTGATTCACATCAAAAACTGCCACAAATGACAACATGGATGTTATTAAAGATAGAATTAGTGTAAAATATGACACAGAAAATATTGAGACAAAAGGAGAAACTGCTGGTTATCAGCAGTTTCTTCTTTTGTTTCAATGTTTTCCCAAGCCTTTTCTATTAGGGACGTCAAAACCAGGTCTTGTTTGGGAAAGGGTTAAGGGTGGTAAATATCATAAAAGAAGTTTGCATGTCTTTCTTTGGTTATTTAAAAGAAATCTTGTTAATGTTTGGAATTAGAACCACTTGTATTCGAATTTACAACCATCGTTGGGAATTGCAATCGTACACCCCATGACTTTCACAGCGATTATCTACCATAATAAAACTCCCATTGGTCCCGATATATGACCAAACGATGTCATACACATTGGCGTTGCCATAGGCGACAAAAAATTCGGCGAGGGTGGTTGTATTTGCGAACATCTAAAATAGTGGCTTAGGTGTTCGGTAATAGGTACACCCGCTCTACATCATTTTTTCTTGACATGAAAGAAAAGATGATCATTCTTTGCACTGCCTGTAAGAATGACAGACATTGAATAATCACATTAATCAGGATTCTGACAAGCCTTATCTTTGATGACTATGCATTAAGCAGCTATAAAAATCATTGAATGAAAATAATAAAATGCATATATAACTGTAAGATTAAGCAGATTTTTTTTTCAAAATGATTTCTTTGCTATAACTGGCAGTGATGCAAACAATCTTAAAAACAATGAATTGATAGACTATTAATGCAAAGAATTGCTTTGTAATTGAAATCTATTATCTTTGTCATTTATTTGAAATATTTTTTTTATTTTCCAGTGCAATTGATGTCCAATGCAATCTACATGTAAAATGATAACTATATTTTCAAATACAGGTGAACCATTGTTTGCTGGATAGTTCAAGACACTCACAAGATCTCTACTTAGATGTACATGTTCATGGCAGGCTATGTTATTTCTTCCAGAGAATCTATTGTTTCATTGGTAAGCAATGTAGATTTTTACTTATCAAGTCTTTATGCAAGCAGAAAAATAATTATCACCAGGTTTGACATTTTGGTGCCTTTGCATTAGAGCATGAACAAGATCATGGCTGAAGTATCGATTTTGCATTTGAAACAACAAATTTATAACGCCTTTACTCTTTTATCTGTTGCCTGTCTCATGTTTGTTAAGCCTTTTGTCAAATTGTTAGAAAATGTATGAATTGAAAAGAGAACTAAAAAGAGAAATGCAGATGAGTGCATATATGATATAATTATATGCACGGTGTGTAATCACGTAACAGAATAAATGAAAAAATCTTCAATAACTTCGTTAATACTGGACCGATTTGAATTCGATTTGAAGCAGAGAATGTGGACAGACATCACACACTAGATGGACGTGAATGATTTTTTGAAAAATCAACCAATAAAAAGTTATTGAAGATAAACCAAAATTTTGGTTTATCTTCAATAACTTTTTTATCAGTTGATCTTTCAAAAATCCAACACGTCCATCTTATTCCTGGCATGTTTCCACCTTCTCTGGCTCAAACCGAATTCAAATTGGTCAAGTATTAAAAAAGATATTGGAGATTATCGGAAATTCTAAGTCACATGATTATACACCGTGTATACATGTATGTGCAGGGGTAGACTTAAGGATGAATTTGTATCTAGCCAGCAGGGCCAGTTAAGATTGAAAGTAACCAGGGGTTTCATTAAGAGGCGGGGGCGGGGATTTCCCCCTCCTACTTGACTGAATTTGAGCACAATCCCCCTGCTACTTTTGAAAATTTTGTATGGGGTTAAAAGGGAATACAAAGAAAATCCCCCGCCTACTTTGGCATCTGGCCCAGGTGGCCAAAAAGTTATTGAAACCCCTGAGTAACTGGCCCAACCAATTTGTCACTAGTCCGAAATTTTTAGATGGAAATATGGTGAAAAAAGCCAGTAACGAAGGTGCCAGTGCCATCTGTTCTGTTCTGTTCTTCTTAGCCGCCAACAATGGCGAACCCTAGCAGGATTGCTAGGTGTCACGTTTAAATCCAAATTATTTACGAATAAAAACACATTCACCACATATCATTTAAAAGCACAATAAAACACTAAAAGCGCTATTTACGCAAATTATTGGCACATGTATAAAAAACACTATAAATGCCTAGGCTAGCACACAAACTGCTTACGTACTCAGCTAATGATTAGGCTATATATTTCACTAAAAAAATATAAAAAAGAGAATGATAAAACACATGAATATAGATTGGACCGCATACACTCTGTCGGCAGCTAGACGTTGATAGTCCTGAGAAGATGGATACGCCTGATGTGTAGCTTGTAAATCAGTCTCCTGGCGTCGAATTCTACTCGGCCACGTACAGTGATATGTTCATTTGGTATTATGCTACTATGATCGATGATTAGTTCCAATAAATTATTTGGGTGATCGACTACGCTTTGTAGGCTATTTTCATAAAGAAATTGTTTCAAGGGATTTAAAATTTGGGAGCGCTCAGCTTCTAACGTTGGGCAATGAAGTAGAAAGTGTTCCTTAGTCTCTTCAGCACAGCGACATAACTGACATGTTAGGTCTACCAGATTCTGGTTAAATCTGGCTCTATTTGTTTGCAGGATGTAGGTACCAGTAAGAAGTTTAAGTCTTTGTGACATTCTTGATACCTCCAATGCGGATTGACACGGAATTCGGATAATTGGGTGAAACTTCCCAGGCAAATAGGCACAGTTCATATTCTTAAGAGAGGAATAGAGTCCGGATTGATATTCAATGTCCTTCTTCCACTTTGCTTCAACTGCTCTATGCGTTATAGTTTTCCACGCAGATTTTTTCACTGTGTTATGAATATAGTCAAAAGTACATCCTAAATCATACTTGGCGAGTAGTTTGGGAATGTTCATAGCCCAAGAAAATGATTTATCTGGTTTCACCGTAAGTTGATGTATCATAATCTGCTTTTCAAGACTGTCATCTGCTTGATTACAGAGATTATTAAAAAAAGGATAATATGCGGAGATCGAGCATTGCTTGTACTGGTAAAAGTCCAGATAGAATAAAGACACTGACATCAGCAACCGAGTCTGGTAATGATAAAAGTTGTTTCAAGGTCTTCTTGTGGAACAATTCTAGCCTATCAACATGTTTTTTCATTGGTAAAAGTAGTTCAAGTCCATACAGCAATATTGGGATTACAAATGTTCTATATGCATGTATTACAGTAACTGGGTCCAACCCGTTCTCACCATGCAAACCTGCACCGAACAATCCATAGAGAGCCTTCCTAGCTTTAGTAATGTTATTGTTAACGTTTAACTCAGCGTTTTCAGAGATGGAAGAGGATCTAATGATTCCGAGGTGTAACGCACTGTCTACACTGCTGAGCGGTTCATCACCCAGAACAAAACTGGTTTCAGGATCCTTTGTACATTTAGTGGCTTTAAGGTTTATGGAAACAGTTTTCTTCGGTTGTAGAAGGTATCTCTCCTCGTCTGCGAAGGATTTCGCCATGTTGATAAGAAGTTGGGTTTCATACTCTGCATATCCCATTAGGCAAACATCATCTGCACAGGCACTGTTATTAGTTGTTAAAGTTCCAATTCTACCACCGGATTGTGTTTGTTCATACTGTTTAAGTAGTGGGTTTATATAGGTTTTGTAAATGTCTGTCGATAAGATACCACCCTGTCGTACACCTTGCGAAATGTCAAAACCATCACTTAGTTTATTGTTAAACTTTACTACGCTTGTGGCACCTTCGTGAAGGGATTTAATTAAAAGCCAATGGCGGTTATCAACACCGGCATGATAAAGCCTTCTTAACATATGAGAATGACAAACAACATCAAAGGCTGCTTTAGCGTCCAGCAGTATAACATGGGCATTCAGTTTGTTGTCCGCACAGTCTCTGTAGAATTCTTCCAGGATGTATGCAGCATTAAGTGGGGAGGAACCGCGGGTAAAGCCACGCTGCGAGACACTTTGGTTTTGTAAAATCACATTCTCGAGTCTATATCTAAGCACAGTCTCAATTATTTTGCAAACGACGGGGAGGACGGTAATGCCTCTGTAATTACTTGCTGTAGACGCATATTTAACGCAAATGTTACGTGTCATGCCATTTTGTTCGTCGTGTTTCAACCAGGAAAATCCCTGGTTCCATTTTGATAGGAACTTACGGATATGCTGTAGTTCATAAACTTTGTGTGTTTGTTTCTTTTCATCGTCAGTTTTTCGCTTTTTTGGTGCGGGCGCGGCGCACCTCTGGTATACCGGGCGCAATAAATGCAGTGCTTTGTTTTGGGCTAATTTATGATGGGGGACTGCCGTCCCCCACACCCCCTGCTCTTTTCTTGACAACTTTTCGTTTCTTTTTACATTAATTTTGATTTCTACCCCAAACCCTAACCCAAATCATATGAAATAGGATAGGATAGAATTTGCGCCCGGTAAACCAGAGACTACCCGCGGGCGCCGTTGTGGAAAATTTTGTCATATTGACGCTATCAAATGTCCAATTATATACCAACCTCCAAACAGTAATTACGCCGTCACATTGTAAGCCTTGTCGAGTCAATATTAAAACGCGATATGTGATTGGACTGTTCAGTGTCCGTCGACCAATCAAATTTTGTTTTTCGAACCGTATCGATGGAAATAGACTGTAACACCGGGTCCGTAGAAATACCCAAAACCATACACTGAAACGGCAAAGTAAATACCGAATTGCGAACTTGGGAATTGATCTAGTGCAGGTTGGACTTTACAGAAGATCGATGAAAACATTTAATGTGCGTTTCAGTACATAATTCCTACAAAATTTGTGAAAAATCCATATTCTAAGCACGTTTTTTGGTAATCAATAATGCTTTTCAGAGTTTAACAGTGCTTTTCGGTATTTCTATGGGGTGATAGTAATTTCGGAAAAATACAATTTCGGTAAAATGATTTTATATAGCAATAAAATGGACACTTCGGTAAAAAGGTAATTATAGTGTAATTATCACATTGAGACCGGGTACTGACACGAGTCGAGTTAATTATTTTATGGCAGTTTGTATTAAACATACAATTAAGTGATTTATTTGAGTAAATGATGGACAAACAAGAAATTGAACTTATAAATATTTGTTTAACAAGACTAGTGAAGTAATGAAATAACATAATATATATTTTAACATGTTTATTTATCAATCGATCGTATATAACAAGATAAACAGTTGGAATAAAGGAAATGTGATGAAATGAAATACATGTGTATGTATTTCTTCCTTTTGTTTTTAGATTTTGATGAGGTCCAATTGAAAAAAATAATATTTCTTTACCACCGACGAAATCTAAAATTGTTACGACAAAACAGATGATGTGAATGAAATTTAAAATTGATTGGATAGAAAACATTGTGGTAAATGACGAAATACCTTCTTTGATTTCCAAGATATTATAAAAAGCAGTTATATCATATATGATTATGACACTATTAATGAATCAAGTTATTGGTTGATGAAGAAAAGCATTACGGATGAAATTTCAGCAATGTATGTTATAAATATTTACTGATTTTTTTCTTAAAATGATGTGCTTTAATTTTCTAATTTCGGCTCCAAGATGCTTTTCCTCGGCAGAAAAATCAAATGGCGTAGACAACAAATCGGAGTTTTTACATAAGACAAAATTTGAAAATACAAGATAAGAGTGAATTTGAAGAAGAAAAATGAATGCACATTTTCTTCTTCATATTCTACTTATTTCTTTTTAGCAAGGGATAAAATCTTGTAATGTTATTGCTATATTTTCCTATGTAATAATTCACGATTGTCACTGATTTACACGGAAATGTAATGTAATGAAATTTCACAAATGTTATTGGTCTTCTGGCATGTTGTATGTAGTAAGTGGGGCCAGACTGGTGATATTGACGGTCCCACGCATCTTCTAGTTATCCATGTAACCTGCAACGTTCATAATCCGAGATTTCTCTGATGAAATTCGCTCTTTGATATGTTGATGTCGCTCATAGTAAATGAGCGACATCAACATATCAAGGAGCGAACTACCCGGACTGTCTTGAGTTGGTCGAAGGCTGGCTAGATCTGTTCTGTCGTGAGGTAGGATAGAGACGTGAGTTTGCTGAGGAACAAGAATTTGTCCCCCGCTCGTTGTAGGCTGCTGTTAAACCTTCTTTCTGGATCTTTCTGTATATACGCTGTGTAAGATGGAATACACAGTCCTTTATGACAGCGTCGGGGAAAACTTCCCTGATCGCCTGCCAAGCAGCTGAAAGTTAAAAGTAAAAATAATAATAGGTAGATCTATTCACGATACAGAATTAAAATGGTAAAAAAATAAAAAAATATGATCGATGTCTAAAATATAGCGTATGATTCTGACATATCTGTTCGTTCCTCAATAGAATGAACTTGGATCACAACTCTGGATAAACTGGTACCCATTCGTGTAAATAACTGAATTTACGACTGGGAACAGGTACTGCATTCTGTCCTTTGATTGGTCAATCGATATAATCAATAGACCAATGAAACGGCTCGGTGTATGGAAAGCGTCACCTGTCCAGGCCGTCTGAGTGACCGTCAGATATTAGCTATTACCGTACTTAAATCCGTAGTAGATTTCAGGTACGGGAACCAGACTAAACTCTGGAGGTAAGCATACTTTCAAAAAAAAAAAAAATAAAATAAATAAAAAATAAATAAATATATATATTTCAATAGATAAAAAATAAACATACTTTATCAACCATCTGAAATAATCGATAAACTCCGCCGGCAAGGTGATAATTACACTATAATTACCTTTTTACCGAAGTATCCATTTTATTACTATATAAATTCATTTTACCGAAATTGTATTTTATCGAAATTACCTGAAATCTTTCTATGTACCGCTGTAAACATCGGCAGCGTGCGATTTGTGAAATTCCACCTTGTAGACGTCTTTCGATAACGGAGTGCACGCAAACGAAGCAAAATTAACAATTATGATTAATTTGCAAATATATTCAGCGTAACAAGTAATTTTCTAATTGGATTTAAATCTATTTATCTATCCAATTTTATGACTACATCTATCCTCGAGTACTTTATTTCGACGCATCACTATTACGACGCCTTTTTTGTTTTGACCTCCCTTTCGATTAGACAACACCGAATGACGTCATTCATGTGCATGTCTGTCAGTATATTCCAAGGAGATTCCTTGGGGAGAAAATGTTGGAAGTTAGGGATTTAGAAGTGCTATTTCAATTATGTTTTATATGAAACACTAAAAAACCCTATTTTTTCTTATGACCATTTTTCCAAATTTTTAAAATTGTTATTTTTGCTAAATTTATGAAAATGAACAGCAAACCAGCGAACACCAGCAATATTGTTATTTTCAGAAAGTCATATTGCAGTCATGTGCAATGTAACGTGATTTCATTATGAATATTTCACTGTTTAGTAAGATGTATTCGTTATCCCCATTTTGTGTGATTGGCAGAATAGCACGGCCGCTTATCTACTAAATCACAACATTTTGTTGTGTATGAAAAAAAGTTTAGAGGATATCTGGTTGGCAGTTAGAGGAGCCGACAAATCGGCGGGTGAAAGGTTAGTCTCGTCTTTTAATCGAAATGTTCTTGTTTCTAGCTCGAAAATCAAAAATCGGAGAATGTCATACAACCCTTTATTCATTTTCACATATTTGTGTGCCCCATCCAAACCCCGATTCCCAGAGATTGAACGGAAATTCATTTTCTCCCGTTGCAAGGGTAGCCCCAATATTGACATTTCGTCAATACTGATGAGCGTTTGTCCACTTTCTGAGGATGAATGGCCCAAAACCTGTGTGTATTATAAAATAGTTGTATGTACATTACATCGCGCAAACAATATTTTGATAACTTACTGTCGATCTTTGAAGAAAATCAGTTCTTCCGGTCAGTTTGTGCGTTAGAGGATAGGTTGTGAGTAAGAGGATAGGTTGTGATTTAGAAGACAGAATGCATTCATCGCATTTAATACCATTTGTCATAGTTTATATGCGACTTAAGCCAAACCGAAATACTCCATTACTAGACTAATCTTGTCCAAAGATTAAACCCTTATTTCACTTAAGAATCACTTTGTCATTTTTATTTGACAGAGTACGAGTTCATTGTGATATGATATAGAAAAACCCTTTTTACACACCAGTTATATATATCATATTACATTATCTCGTCTAAATGAATGTAAGATTCTTATGCATAATAGATTTATAACAATGATTGATATAAACATTCACTATCCTTTGTGTTTCTTTCTGTCTGTCTGTACTCTGTGCGTCTTCATGTGAACTTTTATACAATTCAAAGTAAATACTGTGCAATATTCCAGCCATTTTTGTATGCTCTAAAGTAGCCTCTTTAAAATATAATGCGTAAGAAGTGGAAAAACCGGAGACAAAAAAGACGTGTCAAAAATACAGATCTGTAAATCTTGTTTATCCATAGATCTTCTTGTTTATTGATTCAATATGTTTAATATTAAGTCACCAATCATATAGGCCTGCGAATTGATACATTAATAAATTTTGCAGGTTGTAACATACATTAAAAATGAACTTTGTGAAATCCGTACTTTATCACTTTTGTCAACTTCAACGATGGTTTGTCTAGGTACAAACCACGTCATCGTTAAAAAATATCCACGCATGCCTCACTTCCAAAATATTGTAAAGTTCCTGCAGCTTATTGAATAAGCGATAAAAAATAGCCTAAAGTTTCTCCACTCCATACATCCCGTATCAGATTAGTCTGATCTCATTTGTGGCGAGGAATTGGGTCAACACATTCTGAAAATCAACAAAAGCAAATTATCAACCTTGGAAGTAAGAAATTCGCCGCTAGCATGCAGCTTCATATCAAGCAGAAACTAACGACGGTAAATAACCCTTTTAGAAATGATTCCAATGTTGTAATATATCGTATTTGAGATCATTCCATGAGAAAATCAATGACACAAAAATTATCACTTTACCTCTCTTAATTAAAAAGATTTATGACCATTCGAAGTTCATACAAATATAGACAAAATCTGTCGAATCTGCAATTTGCGCGTAGAATTCTTAACATCATTCAATACTTCAAAATAAAGGGCCACTAAAATACTTGGATGGCAGATCTAAGTTTGTCTACTAGCCTGGAACTCTTTTTAGTACTTACTTTATATATTTAGGGACACGACTTATATCCAGTTCAAACAGTGAGTTTTCAAAACAGTGAGCTTGTCACCTGATCTGGACACACCAGGAACATGAGGAAAGGTGTTGAAATCTGATACCTGCATTGGAACAACAAATATGTTGTAAATATTTTAACCATTGCAAATACAACTTACAAAGTTTGATTACAGGCATATCTTCACACCACCAACGTTTTAAAAATCTTTCCGAAACAGCTACATTTTAGGTTGGTCCAATTTGAAAAATGCTGCAGACGACAAATGGACACTAATACCAAGATGATTTATATAAAGAGAAGTAGTACAGAGAATACTGAGACAACGGGAGAAATTGCTGATTAACAGTAATCTCTTCTTTTGTGTCAATACTTTACAATCCCTTTCTAATAAGTACGTTATACCATGCCTTGTATGAGAAAGGGTTAAAGAATCCCATTTACACATCATGTAAAAGCAACGGAACAAGAGAATTCGATTTCCTTCATAAAGATTTCTCCAAAAATCCTGTCCCATACAAGATATATTTTATAACTCCCTTGTAAAATAGTTTCGGAAAACATCGAGAGAAAGAAGAAATTGTTGATTATCAGCCCTTCCCTCAATATTTACGCCCTCAAACATATACTTCTCACATCTGTAACTCTTTATAAATAAAGCAGTCTAAAATTGTGTCATTTTGAAAACACTTTTGAAAACACTTCACCCATTATATTACCAAAATGGCTAAATATTTGACTTTTCCGAAGCAAAGGATGTAGGCCTAGCAGACAAGAATATCAGGTGTATGAAATTTTAAAAAGAGAACGCGCAAACGCCCTCTTAACTTAAATTTTCATTTTAAATTATCACATGTAGATTGGCAGACAAGCAGACAATGTTAAAGGTCTGTGTCCCTGATGTATCAATTTACTGGGCGTAAAAATACGTTATGCCATTTCACTCATCCTTTGAAAATAGACATATCACATAGAGTATTTCGGTTTGGCTTAATTCGCATATAAACAATGACAAATGGTATTAAATGCGATGAATGCATTCTGTCTTCTAAATCACAACCTATCCTCTTACTCACAACCTATCCTCTAACGCACAAACTGACCGGAAGAACTGATTTTCTTCAAAGATCGACAGTAAGTTATTAAAATATTGTTTGCACGATGTAATGTACATACAACTATTTTATAATACACACAGGTTTTGGGCCATTCATCCTCAGAAAGTGGACAAACGCTCATCAGTATTGACGAAATGTCAATATTGGGGCTACCCTTGCAACGGGAGAAAATGAATTTCCGTTCAATCTCTGGGAATCGGGGTTTGGATGGGGCTCACAAATATGTGAAAATGAATAAAGGGTTGTATGACATTCTCCGATTTTTGATTTTCGAGCTAGAAACAAGAACATTTCGATTAAAAGACGAGACTAACCTTCCACCCGCCGATTTGTCGGCTCCTCTAACTGCCAACCGGATATCCTCTAAACCTTTTTTCATACACAACAAAATGTTGTGATTTAGTAGATAAGCGGCCGTGAATAGCCTTTAACAATAATGTTGTTTTGAAATGCTTATTCATGCTATTTTTTCTTTGTTTTCTTTTAAAAAAATCTCAAGACAAGTGTAGGGATTTCTCTCCTACGTCAATGACAACAGTTTGGTCACCAGTAAAGCCTCGAAAGTAAAGCCATCCAAAATTTTGTATCTAAGGGTTGGTTCTAGAATTCCATACTGCTGTGTAGTGGTTCTAATAGAGGCCCCTTTATCCCTACATAGTTGATAAGCACATCTTTATTAATTCATAAATTATTTTCACATATATCGTTTCCTAGTATGATTTACTGGTTTCTCAGAGTGAAAAGAGAATTGTTCTTTCGTTTTTGTAAAGCTAAATACAGAAACCAATCAAATGCGTCGTTTCTCTGTACTCTCACTTCCGCCATATTGGAACCCACTACCCGATATTTTTTGAGATTTTTCATTTCAAAAAAGTTTTTAGTGATATCAAAAAGTTTCTGAAAGATGAATGAATGAATAAACTTTATTTTGCAAAGGTAAACAAATGTTTTTCATTTGTTCTAGATTTCTTAATTATTGATTGTTTCTTAGATGCGTTGGAACTAAGTACACTAGGATACATCTACATCTACATGTTTCGCACAGCCGTCACACTTGACTATTATTGCGCGTTTGGGTCTGCGTAAAAGAGAGAAGAAAAATAGGAAAAAAGGAAAGTCAGAAAAAGCATATAGGAAAGTCAGAAGCTAGAAAAAGAAGTCACCATAGCTTTCCACCCTTCAATCTCTAACCTGTCTCCCATCCGTGGCGGTACCAGGGCCCATAAGTCCCCGAGAGCATAGCCAAGAGATATCCTTAGAGTGTACTAGCCATAGTGAGAAATCAGAATTTAAGTGTTGACAGCTCCCGTTTGAAGGATACCAATCCGGGAGCCTCAGCAACTGATGCTGGTAATGTGTTCCAGGTCCTGATCGTGCTTGGAAAGAAGCTGTTCTTATAAATTTCTGATGACACTAGAATTTGTAGGAATTTCTTGCTGTGTGCTGAACGAGCGGATCTAGATGAGTGGGCAGGTGTAAGGTAGTCATCAGCTGGGATTGCTACCAAGTCGTGTACGATCTTGAATAGCATTGTAAGCCTGGTCTTTGTCCTGCGTGATGACAGTGGCTCCCACTCAAGATGATCCAGCATGTCAGTTACACTGCTTGTGTTTCGAGATCTGTTGGTGACATATCTGGCAGCACGTCGTTGAACCATCTCAAGTTTGTGGATGTTTGCTTTAGTATGGGGACTCCAGACCGACGAACAGTACTCCAGGATGGGTCTCACCATGGCGTAGTAAGCTGCGGACTTTGTTTTCTCATTGCTTACTCGCAAGTTTCGGCGGAGAAATCCAAGAGTGCTGTTTGCCTTGCTGGATATCTTATTAATGTGATTATTCCACAACATGTTGTTTTGAAGTTCGACACCAAGGTAGCAGGTGGATTCTTCAACAACGAGAGTGTGTCCTTTCAGAGTATAGCTGGTGGTTACTGGGTTCCGTGCTCTGGTGACTCTGATGGCGCTGCACTTTTCTGGGTGGAAATCCATTCCCCATTTCTTCTCCCAGGCTGCCAGTTTGTCAAGGTCGCTCTGGAGGATGGCTGGATCTTCCGGGGACAGAATAGGTCGATATAGAACACAGTCATCTGCAAATAACCGGACCTTGGATTGTACACAGTCGGGAAGGTCATTGATAAAAACCAGGAAGAGTAGTGGTCCAAGCACTGTGCCCTGGGGTACTCCGCTGAGGACATGTATACTCTCGGACGTAGCGCCTTCAACTGTGACCTGTTGAACCCGATCAATGAGAAAAGCTCTGATCCAGTTATGTATGTTGCCTCTCACACCGTAGTGGCCTAATTTCCTTAACAGACGTTCATGAGGGACTCTATCAAAGGCTTTCGAGAAGTCCAGTACAACCATGTCATGCTGAATCTTCCTGTCAAGACCTGATAGCAATTCATCTGCTAATGTAAGGAGTTGGGTTTCACAACTTCTTCTTGCTCTGAATCCATGTTGACAGTCTGTAAGGATTTGGTGTTTGTCAAGGTGTTTGAGGATATTACTGGTGATGATGTGCTCCTGTATCTTGCAACATATGCTAGTAAGGGAGACTGGCCGGTAGTTGCTTGGCTTGTATTTCTCACCTTTCTTGAATATGGCAGTTACGTTTGCAGTCTTCCAGTCCCTTGGTAAGTCACCTGATTCTAGACTCCTCTGAAAAACGATGCTGAGGTAAGGCGCAATGTCATAAGCCAGTTCCTTCAGCACTCGTGCAGGGAGAAGATCGGGGCCACAAGCTTTGGAAGGATTCAGCTTCTTTAGGAGTTTTTCAACACCATCCTCAGTGATTGTGATGTCCTTCATCGAGGGAAATGGTGTGCCATCTGGGATTGGGATATCTGTCAAATCCTCCCTGGTCCATGTAGACTCGTATTGGCGATTTAGAATGTCAGCCTTTTCTTTTGGGTCATCATGGAGTTTCCCATTCTCCTTCAGAGGTGCTATGCCGCTGCTGTCCTTCCGTAGTGATTTTATGAAGTTGAAGAGTCTCTTCTGCTTTGGGGGTTGCTCTTGGTCTGGTTCCCCTATGTCTATGATGTCTTCAACATACTTCCAGTAGGACTGCCTTTCTGCCTTTTGTAACTCTGCCTTTGTCTTCTTGTAGCATCTGATGTCTTTTGCCAATTTACTATTGCGTTGTTTTTGGAATAATTTCAGTTGTTTTCTTCGTAGGCTTTTAACTTGTCTAGATACCCATGGTTTGTGGATTTTGTTGCCTTTTAAAATCTTGGAAGGAATGAATTGGTCCATAAGTGAGTGGATTTTCTTCTTAAATGAGTTCCAAAGGTTGTCTGCTTTTTCCGTTTTGGCCGTTTCCTTGAAATTTGGGAGTGATTCTTGTAATTTGGTTTTCATGGATTCAAAGTCTGCTTTCTTATATTGATATACCTTTCTTGGGGGTATAGTTGCCTTCCTTGGTCGGAGACTCATTTCTAGGAATACAGCTTCATGGTCAGAGAATCCAGGAATCACTTCTACCTTGTTTACAAGTGTTGGGTTGTTAGTAAAGAAGAGATCTAGAGTGTGTGCAGTGGTTTCTGTGATTCTAGTTGGTTGATTGATAACCTGACTTAAATAGGCATCATTAGAGATGTCAATCAGCTGTTTACATACTGTACTACTTGTTGCATATGGTAGAGTGGTGTAATTTTCCCAGTCGATATCCGGAAGGTTGAAGTCCCCACCTAGCCAGAGATGCGCTCCCTTGTCTGTTGGTATCAAAGATAAGCTGGATTGAAGCTGCTGAAGGTAGTCTGGAGTTGCCTTGTCTGGTGGTCTATAGAATGATCCAACATACAGGTCAGAACTACCTTGGACTTGTATCTTCACCCATGCAAGTTCACAGTCCTTTTGTGCATCAATCCGCAGCTCCTCTGGTTCGCTGCTCACATATTTCTTTGATACTAGTATGAAGACCCCTCCCCCGTTTCCCTTTGGTCTGTCTCTACGGTAGCAGTTAAAGCTGCTTGGGAAGACCTCAGCTGACTTTATGGATGGGTTCAGCCATGACTCATTTCCAATGATGATGTCAGCTTGTATTGATGATATTAGGTTGTTGAGCTGAGCTGGTTTACCATTAGATTTTATTGACTGACAATTTACAACTACACAACGTAGTGGTAAATCATCCCTTTTTCTTGAGCCGTCATTGTGGGGGGGTCTGTTAGGGGAACTTGTTGCCTGGGGGAAACTGAAGCTGATTTCCGAATCCGGTGTTGTTGCATTATGGCTCAGTAGTGAGAAAGAATTACTGGTCTCATAGATGGTTGTGTCAAATAGACTTGTAGCAAAGTTTGGTATTCCGCACTGTATACATTCCCAGCTTACATGTCTGTATCCATTATACACCTCCTCTGGCATTCCCATACATTCAGTGTGGAACCACACATCACATGAATCACAACAGATCCCAGGGGTGGTCCATTTCACAGCTTTATTGCAGATAGCGCATGGGAATTTGACAGGGCGAGGTCCTGGGTTGGGTTCCGGTGCATAAGATTGGGCCAGTAATATGCTACAGAGATACAGCAATACGAGTTTGTTTCGACAAACCGGTCCTTTGGCTTTGGGCATCGTAGCTCGCAAAGTGCTGATAAATTGAGTACATAATGACAGGTCTGATGAAGGGGAAAATGTGTTGTCACCCGGTGAATTGAGGTTGATAACTCGTTCCTGCCTTTCACTGTCGAGGGCCTTACTCAGTGCTGCTAAGCAGATGATGAAATGTAGATATGTCCAGTCTTGAAACATGTTTGTCCTACTTATCAAGGGATAAACAATCAATGAAGAGTGTAGGCATGTCAAATTTTGAGAATGACATTTGACGTTTGTTTACAAATGGCGGCAAGTGACAGGTGCTCGCTTCACTTACAGTGCAGCTATTTTCTCTATGCACGAATTTTTAAGGCAGAAGATGTTTCGACCATGTTCAGTAATATAAGTTTAACGTTTGAGAGGTATTTTGGGTAGAGAAAGTTACCAAGAGAAAGTAAAAAGAGAAGAAAACGCGAAAATTTTCTCGGAGCTCTTCTTTGGCTTGACTTCCTTCGCGCATGCGCAGACCCTATGTAGTAAATTTGCAACTGGCCAAACGGACTAGCTTCTGGTTCGTTCAACTGGCCCGAGGTAAATTCAACTGGCCACAGGATGGCGGACCAGCGGTTAAATCGACCCCTGTATGTGTCACCTTTTAAGTCAGAAAGTTGGCCTTACAGGCTAAAAACATTGGGCATTTGGAGAAAATGTTGGTAATCCATAGTTTCTTCTTAACCTTATTTTTTTTCTAAAAACCATATTAAAAAAAAACATTTAATTTTTCTAAATTGAAAAAAGAAGAAGAATTGGGCCCTATTGTATTCAAAAGCAATTCTTGATTCCCATATTCATAAGTGTTATTCCCATCCAGTCATTTTGCATTAGTTATTCTGAAAGGAATATGTTTAACCCAAACCCAAACAAGTCAAGACATTATTTTGGCGTCCCCATAATAAAGGGCTTGAGAAAACACTGAAGAAAAAGAAGCAAATGTTGATTATCAGCATTTTCTCCTTTTGCCTCAATATTTTCTTTGCTATTTAATACATTTATTCTATCTTTACCAAGCATCATTCTTGTCGTCTGCAGCAGCTTTTATCAGACCATCCTTAAAATAAATTGTGATGTGTGGGACAGGGTTAATATTATTTTCCATATAAATTAGCATTCTTCATTTCTTTTATTTCAGCCTGATCATCTATTGAAAAGGAGTTGAATGATGGTTTAACCAAGAGTGAGAAGACCTTACAGTGAAGTGCAGATCATTGATTTGGATTGTTTTATGAGTTTTTATTAAAATACAAAAAACATCATGTAAGAAAAACTTGAATTGTTCCATTGTGTGTCACAAAAAATGTTCCAAAATGATATCTGGTTTTCATATCTTTTTTTATTTAACTTATTTTGTAAAGCATTGAGAGGAATGAAGAAAATGAAGATACCCAATATTTTCTCCTTTTCTTTCAAGGTTTTTCATGTCAGTAGATGAATATGTTGCCAGCTATCCAAAAAATGCATTTTGCTTAAACATTGTCTGTGAGTGTATGTCTGTCCCTCTTACCACACATCAGTGGCGAATCCAGGAGGGAGGGGTCAAACAAACCCCCTTCTGAAGCCTGATTATTTCATTTTCATGCAGAATTTCAGTCAAAGTTGTATAATGATAGGAAAACGAACTACCCCCACTATTTGTATATATTATTCCGACCACCCTCACAAAATCCTGAATCCACCTCTTCACAGTGACTCTTTTTTACTTTCGACAAATGAAGGTAATGGATTTGAAAAACATTGTGGAAAATGAAGAAATTGCTTCTGACAATCAATTTCTTCATTTTCCACAACCATGTTTCAACACAAAAAGACCAAAAACTGTAAAACTTCATCCGCTTGAAACTGTTGTAGACCTGCAACATCTGAATTTGGACAAAATTTTCCATCTGGAAATGGGTTGATATTGCCTGATAAGCATCTGATGGCTTGTATTGGGTGTTGTATTCGTACCTATAGGCGTTATCTTACGGTAGACGGCTGGGCCACTCTCCAAAAACCCAGACCTATCTCAGAATCTAATTTGGATATAATGGACAGTATAACTTCAAATTACTCAGCGCTTCATTCCGGGTACCGTCCTTTATAGTTTATACAAAGGGAGCCAGATTCTCAGCACCTATGAAATGCGTAGTAACTTCATCATACTATGGATAAAGTGATAGATCAACGTATACAGTCTAATACTCTGTATAGTATTTGACAAGAGCAAACAACCAGTATTTATGCGGAATGGCTTGAACAACATGTTCCGGTTAAGCAGTAAGCCGTTTTACGAAAAAAAGTTTGTGACTTTGTCTGTCCATTTCCCAAACAAGACCTAAATTTTATTTGCCTAACGGTAAAGGTTTTTGGGAAAATATTGAGGTAAAATAAGGAAGTGCTAACAATCAGCATTTTCTTCTTTCGTCTCCATAATTTCTGTTTTGTATTGTACACAAATTATATCCCTGTCTGTGTCAGTTTGCAACTGCAACAGCTTTTAATTTAAAGATAAAGGACAAGGTTGAAGGCTTTCCATTCAATAGCAACGGATTCTGTGCTAAAAAGAACTGGGTGTGTCGTTATGTTTAGATAAACCGTCAGTGTTGTTGAATAATCAAGTAACCACTGGCTGGCGACCAATTCCCGCCGCAGACCAGTTCTCACCAACTAACCCATGTCATGGTAAAGATTGAAAATGTCCTTTCCCACATACAAGTTATGTTGACAATAACTTGACATGAACTTCTTTTATTCCGAAAATAAATTATACTCAATAACGTTATGTCTTTGCTGCGATACGGTATAGTTGGCGAGAACTGGTACGCGGCAAGATCTGGTTGCCACCCAGTGCAGCTTCAATTGAGCTTTAGCTAGTTTTTGAATTACACTAGCGAAAACTAGTGTTTGTCCGCAATTACGTCAATGTTTAGCCTACTTGATAAATTTAAACCCTATTAGATCTAGTTATTGCATATTCATGAGACAAAATGTATTTTGTTTTTTCTTCGCTTCGTCCGCTTTATGGCTTTGCCTTAATTACATATTAGTAAACATTAAGGGAAGTAACTCTTATGATACCGCTCAAAGATAAACAGTTAGACATGACTTGCTGTCAAAGGCTAGATTTATTGATATTCCATTTTTATTTTTTGCGCGATCATCCCATGCTTGATAAAAAACATGCCTGATCTTTAAGAAATGCCTGGGATTCCCGCAATCAGATTATCACGCATCCTAGTTCAGAAATTGATTCTGCCTGCCTGGATTAGCCTGTGCCTGTTTCTTAACAAAGTTTTTATCTTTTCACTATTCTTTTAAGCAATTCATCCATTATCATCATCATCGTCTTTTATTTTCTTAACTTTCTTACTCTTTTAACTTGGCACAGACGCGCAGCTGCTCAAAGTTACCCGTGAGGGTGTGAAGCAGGATAACAAGATAGAGATAGATAGAAGTCATAGTATTGCAGAAGGGAACCGGTCTACCCTCCACCCGCCCCCCCCCCTTCCCCCCCTACTTTCACAACCCACAATTTCAAAGAGAAACAATGGGTGCTGCAGTTGACATTAGACTAATTTAGACATGATACTCACGTCACTTTGTTCCCCTGATTCATCACTAGATGTTGGAACAGCAATATGGTTTACGTCCACATTGTTTACAGTAGCCTGTCCTTCCCCAGCAGACGAACTGTCATTGTCAACAGAACCTTGACGAACGATCTCGTGAATGTGGCTCTTTTTCTTTTTGTGGGGCTCATCGATTTCAAGATTATCAACACTAAGGTTTTCATCTGAGTCTGTTGCTATCAGCATTACATTGCTAGAGTCTCCAGGCGCTACCTCCTCGAGTAATTCTTCTTCAATCGTGATTTCTTCGCCAAGTTCCGCCTCTTTGGCGGCCATTTTGCTAATTAGGTTGAAATTGATTTCCAATACTGAAGAGTACAAAATTTAGACGAGCTAGCAGGGATTAAATTTAGACTGGTATTTTTTGTCTCCCAAATAACATTATGGTGCTGTAATTTAGAAAGTTGATGCGGACAGATAGTGATAAAGGAATTATTTTTGTGTAGTATAAAATATGCATATAGCCCAGAAAATATCGAGACAAGAGGAGAAAATGCTAGTCATCAGCATTTTCTTCTTTAGTCTCAATGTTTCCCACACCTCTTTCTATTTGGGAAGTCTTGTTTGGGAAAGGGGTGATTTTAGATAAAAGCAACATATGTCATTTAGAAAGGGTTAAATGACAAGACATTACGCATGTATGTAGGCTAACATGGTATGGGTGTTTTAGATAAGGTTAACATAAAGATTATAGATCTACTGAGAGACAAAAGAAAGTAGGATCTAGGCCTACAATTTTTGTTTGTTGATGAACTGGGAGTTTTTTATGGTGGTCCAATTTGAAAGCTACTGCAGACGACAAAATAGATGTTCATGCATGTAAAATTTATAAATGATACGGCCTAGAAAACATTGAGGCAAATTTGGGAAATGCTGATTAGCCCTATTAACATTTTCTTCATTTGCCTTAGTGGTTTCCCAAGCCTATTCCACCAAAGATTTTGCACTTGTTTATCTTCACAGAATTGTCACCTGTTCTCACGCGCATACATCCTTTCCAGAACGACAACATTTGAGAACAACATGGTTTCAAGTAAGCATGCGTATTATATATACGCAGGTCGATCAGGAACCTTGTTGTTCTCCAATAACTTCCTAATTGCCTGTTTCAACAGTAAGCACATGGGGCTAGCACGGCATAGTAGGCCTAGGCCTATTTGTGACCTTAAATGGAGAAAAAACTGAAAAATGTAACAAGATAGTAGACCCAAGTTTACTAATACTTATTATACTCCCTTGTTACCTGTTTTTTTTTTTTTTTTTTTTTTTTTTTTTTTTTTTTTTTTCTCCGTTTAAGGTCACAAATAGACATACTATGCCGTGCTAGCCCCCTTTGACAGTAAGATGGCAGCATGGATCCCGGTCAGACTCCATTTGGGACACAGGCTGATCTGGAAACATAGCTTTCTCAACCGTTTTATACACCGTGATATTTATAAACGTGTTTGTAGTGGAGAAGTACATGGATTACTTTCGACGCTAAAAGGTTAATATAAGAACAACGCCACATTAATCCTATCCGAAACAAGACAAGTTCTTAAGTCCCTAATATATTCATGCTATAAAGCATGTGAAAATATTTAAAAAAAAAAGAAAAAGAAAAAAATGCTGATAACCAGCATTTTCTTCTTTTCCATCAATATTTTCTCTGCTATATCATGGTACAAAAACACTCTCGTTAATCATATCGGGTTTAAACTGAGGATTATCCGAGTTTTTTTCTGTTTATGAAAGGGAGAAGATAAGGATAGGACATGCATTCATATTTATCTAAGTCACGGCCATTAAACAATATTCATAGCCTACAGTCAGGCAGGTCTATATGTTCAAACGATGGTGATTCTTGACTTTTTAAGTTTAAACGTGCTTGAAGTGATTTATGTGATTGCATTACTTGTTGCTTTCTACTCAGTGTTATTTTATCATGTCTTTTTGTACATAGCATGTGTCTTGATTCTGTATGTGTGTCTTAAAGTGATTCGACATAAATTGACCGGTCGAGTTGAGGTTAAAGGTCAAGGAATATTCATTACCGGCTGCGACACAGGTAGGCATCATACTAGGGGTCTATAATTTGACTCCCAGCACCTATTGGACCTATATTTAGTACTCCCAGCACATAATGAACCTTTATTTAGAACTAAATAAAGGTGCATTAGATCTAGGTGCTGAGAGTCAAATTATTGATCCCTATGGTCATAATTAGAAGTGGTGTGTTCAATTAAATAATAATTGCCATCTTCAATTAAATATGCCTAATAAAAAAGAGTAGGCCTATAGAATAAGACCAGACTTCACGTAGCCTACGCTCAAAAGCGAATTCAGGTTTAAAGTTTCTTTGGTCAACATAATTATTTCATAAGGCCTACGATTCATAAGTGATACATGTGTTCAAAATAAGTCATAGAAATCAATAAGGAATGATTTTCGCGGGCTCGTGTGCTAAAAATAGATTTCTGATGGGAAATCCCTCAACAACGTTTGCCGGGTACCAGTCTAATATTTTGTTTATCGGTCATGAATCGGACAATTTTTTCGTAACAGTGTTAGCGAAAAATTATCATTTTCAAGCGAGATATTAGTCGATCATAGATAATGCAGGCGGGAACTAAAACTACGAAACATTGCGCATATTCAACATGCAACATTGATTCCAAATACGGAGACAGACCAGAAATGACAAACGTTTTTTCTTGACATTCCTCAGCAGCTTAATCAGAAAAAACATCGAAAAGTCTAAAAGTAAAGTAGCTAGATCTATGATCATGAAACTTCGCGGGTAGATAGATCTCACCAAGGAGGAGTGCAACGTACAATGAGCATAACTCTACCTTGCGTATTTTATGAGTTATTGCCCTCTGTTGTAGGCCTATTGAAAGCCTATGGGGGTATCAAATCCACGGCCGTTAAACTCTCATCTGAAGTGCATTTGCACTTCGCTCTAAATCAGTTGCGCCACTTCCGCTACTACAGTTGCGACCGTATTTTTGGAAATTTGAAGGTATGTAGTTGAACTTTCTTATCATTTTCAAAATATTAAGACAATATTTCAAAAAAAGCTCAATGCTATGTCATGTACAACTAAATTACGAATTCCCCGGTATAAATACTTTGTCTGTAGGGTTCAAATTCGCAGAGATTTCTTTGACAAAAGTCTAAAAATTCTCGCTCCAAAAATGGCGTCATTCACTGTCAATCCTATTTTTCATCATTCTACTCCTCTACAGGAGTTTTCATGACACATAGGTACCATAGTCGCAACGAATGTGACCATATGTGTGATATGTGTGATTTTAGACGCATGATTTACCTCAGAAAAGAAGTTTTGTCCATTTTTATAGCTGCACTTCATTTGCGACACATGCACTGCAGTTGCATTATGTAATTATAAGGAATTCGGAGGATTATCTCTATTTAAAATCTGCTGCGAGTCAGTTCCGTTTGAACTCCCCAACTCAATGCATTCATTATATTATGCAGACGAGCATGAAAATGGAAAAATTGTTGAAAAACTCGCTGACGTTACATACATGTATCTACATTCTCTTAAGATACCCCTCCTCTAGATTTCCGTGACGTCATGTGGCTACATTGTATAATACAAAGTTATGACGTCACACATTGACACTTGCCTGATTTGAGGCTCACCATGGGGAAACATAATAAACCTTTTCCCAAATTAACGAAGTTCTGTGTGGATTCAGAGGCATCGTGTAGATCATCTAAACTTATCCCAAGCTGACATAAGTTTTGATGTCACGACATAGCAAGGGCTTGGAAAACATCAAGACAAAAGAAAAAAATGCTGGTAGTCAGCAGTTCTTCGTTTTGCCTCAATATTTTCATTGATAAGATTTCAGCAATTTCTCATTCTCTTGACTCAATGTTTTCTGTACATCAACAATTACAAATTCTGATTCCGATATGAATCATATTGTCGTTTGCAACTCCTTTCAAATTGGATCAGTCCAATTTACCATTTTATCATAGTCTTTGAAAGGGCTAATGAATATTAATAAGGGTCAGGCTCAGCATTTTCTTCTTTTGCCTCTATGTTTTCAAAAGCTTTTCTTGTATGATATAAAAAATCTCAGGTTGTTTGGGAAATCCTAGAGTTAATCCAAGTTGTAATTCTGCACTTGTCTGAATGCTAAAATGGCCAATGTCCTCTCTGACATTTAATTGATTGATTCAATGGGGTTCAACGCCTCTTTCTACTGCTAGTCCCATATTGCTGCAGCTGGAGCACATAACCATGGATTCCTGTCATTTCTCTCACCAGAACAACCACAACAGCCTTTCTGACCCCAGCTGCTTTCCCACACATGTATACTAGTATTATTCAAACGTAATAGTGATAGTTGTTACAAGGCATGGCAAACCCACCAGAGAATGACATGGATCTAAATCAGACTGTGTGTTACTACATTTGTATATGCAGGCTGATCTGGATCCATGTTGTTCTCAAATGCTATAATGGCCCATTTTCCAGATCCGGCTCATTTACATGTTGCTACATCCAATCTGAGCCACACAGACATGATTAAAGAATAAAAGCCTTGAGTGAAAATGGTCAAAACTGTGACTGTTATAATTTGAAACTAACTGCTACAAACACAATGGATGTTGATAGAGTTTGTTTATAATGTAGCACAGAAAATATTGAGGAAAAAGAAGAAAATGCTGGTCATCAGCACTTTGTTCTTTTATCTCAATGTTTCCCTGGCTTCTTATAACTGGGTGTTACAGTCTTTGCAAATGAGTTGGTTAAGTTTTCTTCCCCATAGCATTTTGCAACAGGGTCTAGGATTATAAAGAAAACGAAAAGGCAGCAGTTGTGTTTAACTAGTTTTTGAGACAAATTTAACATAATTTTTCCCCTACAACTTGGTCGCAAGAATGTTGATAATATGGGCCCCAGCTTATAACGTCCTGAATACCAAGATCCTTGAAAAATACTGAAACAAATGGAGAAAATACTGATCAGCATTTTCTCCTTTTGCCTATTTTTTTATGGTAGACAAATCTAACCTTTATCAACAATAATTTTTCATGTCTGCAACTCCTTAAAAATTGGTCCACAGTCCACACAAAAACTTTGTTATTTGGAAAGGGGCAAATTAAATTAAACCGAATGAAAATAAAAATTGATCATTTGTATCATTTCAGGAAGTAACACTACAGTGCCAACAGTTCTCCGGATAAATATGGGGATTTTCCTGGAAGAGAAGAGTTCATTGTTGTTGTCATAATTATCTTGTATAATGAGGATTATTTTCAACATAAATTAATAAAAATTTATATACTTTGTAGTGTTCAATACTCCTCACCAAATATACGCTACAGTAGAACATTCTCGAATGTCAAAGTTTTAGGCGGCTGGCCTGTCAAATTTCAAAGAAAATGCAGATAACAAAACAATTAGTTCCAAAAAAAGAAAGCATGTTAGAGTTGTGTTTGGAAAATATTGAGGGAAAGGGAGAAATTGCTAATTCTCAGCATTTTCTTATTTTATCACAATATTTTGCCAGTCAGTCATTTCCCAGATTTGGTCACATTTATTTATTCCTTTTCCAAACAACAATTTTTCTTCAATGCTTTAACCCATTACCACACCATGGCTCTTTTTGACTCCCTGCAAGATGATGGCTTTGGAAAACATTGTGGAAAATGAAGGAATTGCTTGTGACAAGCAAATTTTTCTTTTCCCACAAAGTTTTCTACCCAAAATGATTAAAACAATTTAAATTGATTTCAGTTGAAATTTTCGTCTGTCACATCTTTGAATTTGGACCAGTCTAAAATTTTGTTGTTTGGTAATGGTCAAAAAGCTTTCTTTGAAATAATAGCCATTATTACGATAATACATTGAGCATTATATTGTCACTGCATATCTTCATCTGTTAGTGGTCCAACTTTGGAATGAGGCGGAATAGACTGTACTCTCCCAGATCCGGACAAGTTGAACTTTGTGGAGCAAGATCACTTTCACTGGACAATGTGGACATTCCATAATCGTCTGATACTATCTTGAGCGTCATGTGTTTATAATCTGTTTGTCTACAGGATAATCTATCTGTATTCTGTGAAAAAAAGAAGTCAGAATACTTTTAAACAAATACATGTACTAAACAGTATATGTCAAAAGATAAACAGGCCGTTCCATATTGAGAGCAGTTTTAGATAAATTAAGTCTTTCCCATACTGTAAACTTTAATACTGTTCAAATTTGAGAGCAAAATAATTCATTTTTTAAGCAGAAAATGTGTATGGTGTACTATAACATACAAATGAAGAACATATTGAGGGATAACAAGAATTTGATGATTATCAGCAGTTTCTTCTTTCCTCAGAATGCTTTTCAAGTTGAATTCTTCTAGGGATCTTCAGTTTGGGAAAGGGTCAAATGAAAACATAATACATGTATCATAAAATATAATTTGAGAAAAGGAGAATAACTAGGAAATAAATGCTTCCCCTCCTGATAAACTACCGACTGAGCAGAGCTATCCGACATCAGCCAGTATTTCAATTTCAATCATTAATAATGTTACCGCCACCTACATTTAGGAAAAAGTTATAACTCAGGTTAAATGACCTGACAGAGCAGCCCATGCTAATCTACAGAGAAGCTCTGCCAGGTCATTTGTCTTGAGATATACACTGGTTAAAATTTTGTTTGTCAAATAATGTCTATATAACATAAACAAGAGCCGTCAGAGACGGCCAATGCTCCCCGAATAAGGCATTGTCACAATAAATATATGCCATGCAGAGCTAATATAAAGCTAACAAATGTTAAGCCCCCTTTTTGCATGACATATTTTGTATACGCAAATTTTAAATAGTTTATTGTCAAGGGCATCTGATTTGCTACTCAAATATGAAATTTCATCAAATTCTGACCATTAGACTAGGAGAAATTAGAGAAAAACTGTATTTAACCTTAAGTCCCCTTTTCCCATGACGAGGCCTCAAATCCAAAAACCGGGAAAAGTGCATCGGCATTTTGTCATAGGGAGTTCACATGGTAAGTTTCATTTGATTTGGCCCAAGGGTTATGGAGAAATCGCTTCGGACGGACGGACGGACGGACGGACGGAATGACGGACGGACAGGACGGACGGACGGACAGACAAAGCGGCGACTATATGCTCTCCCTTCGGGGAGCATAATAAGACAGGATCTGAGGACAACATGGATCCAGATCAGAATTCATAAAAAAGAAGCGGGATCACCATCCATCTTGTTCTCTTAAAGGTTCTTGTTGACAGAAAGCAACTTCAGCCCATTCCAAAATATCGATGCCTTTTCAAAATTTGACTACCCTCAGATAAATGCCTTTGAAAACATTGAATAAAATGAAAAAAATTGCTCGTCACAAGTGAAGAAATTGTCACAAGCAACTTATCCATTTCCCACAAAGTTTTCTACCCAAAGGGCCCAAAAATTGTAAATTTTCAAACTTTGCAATTGCCATCTGTATGACCTTTGAATTTGGAACAGCACAAAATTTTGCTGTTTGGGAATGGGTTAACCCCTTCCCAAACGACAAAATTTCAGGGTGCTCCAATTTCAAAGCTGCTATATTACAATGAAATCCAATGGGCAATTTGGGAGAAGAAGATTTTTAAAGTTTTCCTAAAATTTAATATCTGTTGCCATGACAACCAGAGTTATGCATGGAATCAAATTCTTTGAAGGAATTTGAAAGAAGCTTATGCAAGGATGATTCCTGGGAAAATTGGTTGAAATTGGTTTTGGAGAAGATGTTTAAAGTAAAAGTTCAGACGCACACAGGGACACACACATGGACACACGCATGACAGACACAGGGCCATGACATAAGCCCTGATGGCCTTCGGCCAGTGGAGCTAAAAATGAGATCATTGCATGTTAAATTTGTTGTTAAATTTTAGACGGTCATAATTTAGGGACCTATGCCAATTCCCTATCGTTTTTACATGTTTATGCCATTAACATTTTATCAATTAGTAATATAATTTTCTTTCTGTGTGAACAAAGGTGCAAGTTGGAATCATTACTTGTATTTCTCCCTTTTTAATGATTTAATCTAATTATCTTCCCTAAACAATTTCAACCTTTTAACACATTCAAAACTGAATGTAGTGTTTCCAACCGTGACTCGGTAAATGTCCTTTCTGACGTTGTAAGGAAGTCATTTGTCTCCCAAACCTTTCCAACACAAGACCAGATTTTAACGCTTCTAATAGAATATATACTTGTAAAACATTGAGGCAAAAGAAGAAAATGCTGATCTTCAGCATTTTCTTCTCTAGTCTCAATATTTTCTATGCTGTATTGTGCACAAATCCTATCTTTATCAACATCGGTTTTGTTGTCTGCAGCAGCTTTAACTCATTCCCACACAATGACTCTCTATAACCCCCAAAAAGATAAAGGCTTTGGAAAGCATTGTGGGAAATGAAGAAATTGCTTAACACAAGCAATTTCTTTATTTTCAACAAAGGTTTCTGCATCAAAAGAACATCTTTTTTTTAAATTTCAATCACTTGAAATCAGGGGTGCCGAAATATATTTTTTTCCCGCTTGTCTGTGGACAAGTTGAACTCAATTTTCTACTTGTTGGAAAGCAAACTGTACTTGTCCATAAAAAAGCACAACTAGACAGGATAATTATATTTTTAAACTTTATTTTCTTTTAACATGTGAGACTGAAGCTAGTGTACATTCAACACAATTGTGACTGTTTTAATTCAATTTTGGTACACAAATTGTGCATAAAAAAGCTTAAACTAAATAGGAGAAAAGATAGGAATACTGAATTTACTGTTTTCGCCTTTTGGGAGAAATACTTCCACTATTTTATTTATGTAATTAACTTTTGGAGCTTTAAAATCCCTTTGAAGAAAGAAGCTCAAATGGAAACCACAACATTAATTTATACAGGGCTTTTTCA
This sequence comes from Fragum sueziense, assembly GCA_963680895.1. Lineage (NCBI taxonomy): Eukaryota > Metazoa > Mollusca > Bivalvia > Cardiida > Cardiidae > Fragum > Fragum sueziense. The sequence goes on from CAVMGG010000121.1 coordinate 56,995, forward strand.
TTTTCTTTAAAAGAGGCCTAAAAAGGGCTACTTCCCAATTGACCAAACACCGTTTGTCAATCAAAATCATCGATAAGCCAATGAACGATCAGGAAATTTGCACACAACCTCGTTGTTTGTCTTAACCCTCTCCCCATCAAGACCTGGTTTTGACGACCCTATTAGAAATGGCTTGGGAAAACATTGAGACAAAAGAAGAAAATGCTGATAATCAATCTCTCAATGTTTTGTGTACAAAAATCTTCACAAATTCTACTTTCAGTGACACCTATTTTGTCGTCTGCACCAGCTTTCGAATTGGACAACCCTAAAATTGTTTTGTTTGGGAAAGGGGTTAAAATTTACGTGATATTGCATCGATCTATCAGCTGACAATCAAAACAAACGATAACCCAATGATCGATCAGGAAAATGCACACAACCCCATTGTTTGTAAATTAGATTTTGCATTGGGCGGAGCGATCTATCTTTTGGCGTTTGGTCAATTGAAAAAGGCTGATTTTTTCCCAATGGTGGCAGAAAAATTTCCCAAAACTAGTGCTTACATCTGTATTTTATCAACAATTTCTTCTTTTCTGCTACTTTTCTCAATGATATGACTTCTAAATAGTTATTCCTTAATAAAGCACTATAACATATGTACACATATTGAAATTGTACTTTATTCTTATTTTATTACTAAAATGTGTTCCCCAACTGCTCACAAGAGTAAGCTAAAATTTCCCAAAATGAACAGGCTAAGGCCTCTTCTCAAATGTTGGGAAAAAACCCTGCTATATAAAAGTATGTTGGACAATTAAGGGGTAACAAACATGGCATGTGTCGTTTTCTCAAAAATCAGGAAAAAGAAATGCCAGAGATTGCAACAAAAATTAAGTTATCTGTATTTATTTACTAGACCAAAGTGAATTTCAGGTTTTCTCTTATTTATTTATCAACATATGACAGGGAGTGATAGAATTTTTCTCCAAAACAAGGAAAAATTTTTGTATTGGGAATTTTCTTTCCAGGTTTTGGGAAAATGGCCCTTTTTGTCATTGGGAAGGGTCCTTTTTACTGACCTGTTCAAAGGAGAAAAAAGACTGAACATAGAAGGCTACTTGCAAAAATTGAGGGTACAAAATTCAAGTTGGGAGTAAAAACCCTGATATCCCTAGCGAAAGGTCACTGGATTTGCTAGACATACCGACTTGTATCTTCTTATCTTTATCCACATTTCCTATATTTATGTTCTTTCCTATAACTCTGTCCGCAAAACAAAATCCTTCAGTACAGCGCATGTGACCTGGTGACATCATCATGTCAGGAGGAGGCAGAATGTTTAGTAATTCACATTTCAATGTTAACAGTTTAGCCAACGAAATTGGTAACAAGTGCTGTCACTGTAAGATGACAATGCCCCCGACACCGCTTTGATCGTCAAAAGGTCAAGGTCAGCCAGGGGTCAAGGTCATCAAACTATGTGCCTACAGATAGGTAATGTGCCAAGGAACGTTGTGCTCAAATATGAAGCAAATGTGTAAATAATAAGGAAGTTATGGCAAATGTTAAATTTTTGAACGGAATGACGGACAGACAGACTGATGGACCAACAGACGGACAAGTCAAATTTATGATGCCTCCCTATCGGGGGCCATAAAAACAGGCAATTTGAATGAAAAAAAAAAAACAAACGGAAAAACAATGTTTCTAATGAAATTTGCTTTTCTTTTCTTATTTTTCTGAAGGTCCAATTTAAATATTTTGTCTTTTTGGGTAGGAAACATTGTGGAAAATGAAGAAATTGCTTGTCACAAGCAATTTCTTCATTTTCCATAATGTTTTCAAAAGGCGTTTATATTCTAGGGAGTAAAAAAAAGTCAATGGGTGGTGATGGGTTAAGATGAACGGAAATATAGGTTAAGGGTATAAACTTGCATGTTGTAATGATCAATAATTGAGAGTGTTGACATTAAATAATAGAAAGACTAACCCAACCAAGAGATCTGACAATTATAATGTTGCGAAGAAAATCTTCAATATCTATCAAATACATGCTTTAGACTTATGATGTTCAAAAATATGGTCGCAACTGTAGAGTGTAGTAGAGCTGAAGTAGTCCTATTTATAAGCCTTAACATACGTTTTTTAACATTTTGATTTTATCGTGTACAGTTTCCGGTACAAGTCAGTATCGTGTACAGTTTCCGGTACAAGTCAGTCATACAGCAACAATTTGTTGCGAACGCTCTCTGATGTAAATAGCGAAAAATCAAAATATCAAAGAGCGTATTTACATCAGAGAAGACTCGGATTAACAGCTCGTTTGTGAGCCAGGTAACCTCTATGATGTATTGGGGAGTATTTCTGGAGAAGTCCATTTGTTCCCTAGACTGGTGTATGACATACGCGATAAAATCAAAATGTTAAAAAAATGCAAGTCAGGGCTTATAAATATAGGACTAGAGCTGTTCAAAGTGGCACCCGTTTAGTCTACTTTCACTTTCGTATTCAACCTTTTACTGTTTCCCGGCAACTTATTAGCTTTAGGCTAAAGTTTAGCATTCCGACAGGCTTATACATCGTTCGTTAAAAGTACAATACACCATAATACGCTACCTTTTTGCCTGAACAAGACGATAAACAGGGGCGGATCCAGGATTTTCGGTTAGGGGGGGCGTAACATCATGTCGTCGGATAGTTTCGAAAACGACGTAAATAGATTATCACCGCAGTAGTTACAACAAATTTCCAACGTATGCCTTGATATGTTGTATTTCTGCTTTCATTACATTTTTAGAAGACATAAATGTAATAAAAGTAGATCTAGTTTAATTTCAAAGAAATAGATACATTTATCATAAAAAAAACACAACAACACACCCAGTAATGAAAAGCAGTCATTCTTTCTCCTTTTTATGAGATTTGCATCTTATTTTCTATTGGTGTGTATTTCGGGGAGGGTTTGGGAGGGGTGTCCCCTCCCTCCGTTGAGAAAATTTTCAGAAAGAAAGGCAAAATGGCGCAATTTCCGGGACATCTAGACCTATTATTTTGCCTCTTTAATAGGCATATACAGATCTAATATTGCAGGACTATGCATAAAACTAAAATTTAACACAGAAAACATAGGTGTGCTTTTGCGTCATGGTTTATATCGTTGTGCCCCTTCGGGAGGGGTGTCTCCTCCCTCAGTGTGAGAAAATTTTCAAAAAGAAAGACAAAATGGAACATTTTTTTTGGGGACATCCAGACTTATTTCTTTGTCTCTTAAATAGGCAAATATCTGATATTGCAGGACCATAATTAAAATTATGTAAACCAACAATTTAACAAATGCAAACTACGTGCGTTTTCTGTCTGTGTGTGAGGGGGAGGGGGAGTGGGTTCCTACGCATTCTAAAAGCATTGTAGATGAAAGACGAAAATAAAACAAAAAGGGGTAGGTGTTGGAGGGGTGTCCCTTCCATCGGCAAAAATAATGTTTACAAATTACAAAGAATCGCGAAATTGCACAATTTTCGGCGTATCTTAATCTATTTATTTAGACCCGATTTATTGATATGGAAATATACTGGAAATTATTTTTGAAATTAGATCTATATAAATTTATACTTTGGAAATTATATTTCTTTTACATTTTGATCGTTTGGGACCATATTGTTATAAGTTTTTGGGTCGGTTTTCCGCACATAATCACTTAGTATGATATAATAGAAACAAGACATAGTGATAATTGATGATTAGCCTACTATACGGGAACCGGTAAGGATAATTTCGAGTGTTGCCATTTCGTCGCGCAATTTGACATCTTTTTAACGTCGCCTTTTTCATACGCCCGAAGGGTCGTATTATGTTATTGCCCTGCTCGTCCGTCCGTCTGTCCGTCCGTTAGCAATTTCTTGTGTGCACAACTCCTACAGTTTTCATCGGAATTCAATCAAACTTGCCACAATGAATCTCCATGTTGTCTAGTTGTGCATACCGCTTACGGAATTCCATTAACTCCTTTCGTTCTTGAATTATCTGCCCTTGACTTAAAAAAATGCCCATTTTCTTGTGTGGGCAACTCCTCCTACAGTTTTGATCAGAATTTGATCAAACTTGCCACAATGAATCTCCATGGTGTCTAGTTGTGCACACCGCTTACGGAATTTAGATAACTGTTTTCGTTCTTGAATTATCTGCCCTTGAATTTAAGAAAAAATGCCCATTTTCTCAAAAATGCCCATTTTCTCCTGTGCGCAACTCCTACAGTTTCTACCAGAATTAAATCAAACTAGCCACAATGAATCTCTCTGGTGTCTTGTTGTGCAAACAAACTTTTGATAACTTTTCATGTTTGAATTATCTGCCCTTGAATTGAAAAAATGGCCAATTTTACTGCCAAGCCCCTCTCGGGCGTATATGCGCCGCTCTGCGAAGCTCTTGTTCAATCCTCTCACACCATGTCACTTAACATATCATAGGCCTAGCCTACATCATGTATTGAAAATAACACAGAAACAAAATTGTTTTCTTTTCTTTCATAATTCCGCATTCAAAAACCTGGTTAATATTAGACTGGCTCTGTCAAACAATGTAGGCATAAACAGTAAATAAGTAAGTAGTGCATCATGCATACTGTCACCCAGAGTGGATCTTGTGTAGATCTAATTAGTTTGTGAACATAACTGCTTTCGAACAATCAAACCGGTGTTTATTAAAGAAACCCCTCTCTCATTATCATTTGGTCAATTGGCAAAAATTCAAAATTGATTTGATGGCCATTTCAAGACAAATAAATCGGTTAATCCCAAATGAATGATTGTCAGCGATCAGATGGAATATTGCCGACTTTGTACACATCGTCGATGTTTCTGACCAATTTTCTGACATTTGTGCGTCGTCATATCAGAGACTTGTCGTTAACATTTTGCCATCGCGTCTTTTCCTTGCAGAGCATGCCCCTTTGCAAGGTCTATGCCGATGGCATGCATATCGAGACTTTCCCATTTCCTACTTCTAATTATTGTTCTTTCTCAAATTAACCGTAACCCCGTTTTGTATGGACATATTTAGGCCATTCTATGTGAACGGAAGAAGACTAGTCGTAGCTCTGTTTACAGTCGCCGACTACCAATGAAAGGCGCAGCGGTCATTATTGCATTTCCCGGGCGGCAGCAACAACACTCCGATTTGTCGGCAGTTTATGTACGACCGACTTCGCTTTGAACTATAGTTCGAGCCATAGATCCAAGCGAACACGAATATCCCGGACTATTTGACGTTCTCTCCATAGCAATAATCTGACCATTCTCATAACCGTGGTCAGGAAACTGTACCATTATGCCCTGGTGAAAGCAGCAGACCAATGAATCCCGATGTCCTCGAAGCTTTTGATCGGATGGCACAGTACGTACGTGGTGTGAATCCAAAAATAAAAAATGGATCAGTGAGTAGGCTAGCCCAAATGATAGTGTGAAGCGAAGTCAGCTTACGTCTTACTACCGATTGCTCGGTTATAAATGCAATGCTGACTAACCAAATTGAATAGTGGTATCCGCTGATTTTTATATGATTTGGTCATAAAGTAGCCTACATGTAACGGAGAATAAATTAAGTACAAGAAACGATCAGACGCTCATTTAAATGAGAACTAATAATTAATTTCCATTAAAGTTCAACCATTGACCTGTTTTGTTCTAAGCATCCCTTCTTTCAAAAAAAAAAAAAAAAAAAAAAAAAAAATCTGGCGATTTTAGGGGGGGCGCGCGCCGCTTCCGCCCCCCTCTAAATCCGCGTATGATAAATAACATTATTTGAGGGATTAAATATGGTTGTTTTTGTCATAATTTACTTTGCCTTCAATTTTTACTGCGCATGTGCAAAAATATATACTGGAAATTCTAACTTTAGACTGGAACTTTTAAGAATTAGTCGAAATCTTTGAATAGATGGATGATTCTCCGAATTCCTTATAATTACATAATGCAACTGCAGTGCATGTGTCGCAAATGAAGTGCAGCTATAAAAATGGACATAACTTCTTTTCTGAGGTAAATCATGCGTCTAAAATCACACATATCACACATATGGTCACATTCGTTGCGACTATGGTACCTATGTGTCATGAAAACTCCTGTAGAGGAGTAGAATGATGAAAAATAGGATTGACAGTGAATACGCCATTTTTGGAGCGAGAATTTTTAGACTTTTGTCAAAGAAATCTCTGCGAATTTGAACCCTACAGACAAAGTATTTATACCGGGGAATTCGTAATTTAGTTGTACATGACATAGCATTGAGCTTTTTTTGAAATATTGTCTTAATAGTTTGAAAATGATAAGAAAGTTCAACTACATACCTTCAAATTTCCAAAAATACGGTCGCAACTGTAGTAGCGGAAGTGGCGCAACTGATTTAGAGCGAAGTGCAAATGCACTTCAGATGAGAGTTTAACGGCCGTGCAGATAAATCCTTTCCTAAACAAGACCGGTTTTGACGCCCCCAACAGAAAAGTATTGGGAAAACATTGAGACAAAAGAAGAAAATGATGATCGACCAAATTGAAAAGACCTGCACAGCAAACAAAATGAGTGTGAATAACTTCTTTGGATATCGATGATCATTCTACTTTTGCCTTGATATTTTCTCTGACATAAAACACTAAAAGTATTCACACCCGTTTTGTCATCTGCAGACTTTTTTCAGTTTGGCCCAACATGACATTTGGCGTTTTGGATAGGGTAAGCGAGTACGCACGAGCGGCACGGCGAATCTAAGCTAGGCAGGACCGTATGTGTAAACATTACTTGTCAACTAGTTATTTCATAGTTACCTATCTTAAAAAGTACACGACAGTGCAGCAAACTTCTCAACTCTTAATTAGAATGTTTCTCAACAAATGATTACGGTAATCCAGCTCTTAGAACGTCATCTTCAGCAAGCTGATCGTGGAAAAACTTCGCGAGATTCACAGCTCCATATTTGTACGATAGAGGATTCCCAATCTATTTTTAGACCAGTGAGGCGTGACGATGACGTATTTGTTTAAACGAAAAACCGATTCCTATTATGGAGAGCGATGTCACTGTTAATGAAAATCAATAGTTACATATTAAAACAAGCGTTTTACATCTAACTTTGTGTAAAGTGTTCATATACATGTATTCATTATGTACATCCAGATATTGCAAGTTGTGGGTTTATATTCTGAAATATTTTATGCACCGATGGCGTGACGCAAATTTGCCACAAACAAATATGAAATCGATATGCATGGACACAATAAGTCGTGCATGTTAGGCCTATTCAGGACCTATAATTATAGCTTAGACTCATTAAATTATGTAATCAAAAGCGGATGAAATTAATATTACGCGATCAGAATGACAAGAGTAGGCCTATAACCATATGTTAGATTTGGAGTAGTATTTTTATTTCAAAATCACAAAATGCGCTAAGCAGTAAGCATGGCGCAGTATTTATACTCGTCTAAGCAATAGAAATGCAATATCAATTTACCAAAATATGAAGGTAAATTGAAAGCAAGAAAAATTGGCGGATATTGCCCCCATATACTTTAGGTTTACATGTTTCTCGTATTTCAAACATAAATCTGTAACGTTCGTGGAACGTTGTACTTCAAAAATTAATGTAAATGAGGTAGACCGTCGAATTTTTGTAGGATGGTTGTTATAGTAGGCCTATATAATGGGAAAGAAACACTTCTCGATGTGGGTTGAAGCTTTGCATCGACGTCACGGGGTTTGCTTCTTGCCTTGAGCCTCGGCATGTTAGGCTACATTTGGCGGCAGTGGTGGGATGATGACAACTGCCAGACCGGAGTTGCCTTACCCATGTGTTCTCAGACCAAGTATCGGTTCGACACTTCTCGGAGGGGGGGGGGGGGGTTATGTATCATTTGTGGAACGTTGTACCAACATGTAAATGAGGTAGACCGTCGAATTGTTGTAGGATGGTTTAAGGGGAATTAAACACTTTTCGATGTGAGTGTAAGCTTTGCATCGACGCATTCGACGGGATTAATTTCTTGCCTTTAGCCTCGGAATGTTACATTATCTTTCCAAGACAGAGCCTTGTTTTGATAATCAAAAAGGGCCGCAATGTAGCCTATTAGAAGAAACCTTGAGAAGAGCACTCAAAAGGTCAGCATTTTCCCTTATGCGTTCGAAGCTATAGCAACCGCATGTTCATTTTATATCATTTATTTTGTCGTTTCTCCGCATGCAGGTTTTGGTCACGACCTATCCCGTCGCCTAGACGAGCTGGGGTTTACAGTGTTTGCTGGCTGTTTACGACCGGACGGCGAGGGCGCCACGAAGTTAAAGGCGAACTCCTCTTCCAGACTCCATATTGTCCCACTCGACGTTTCTAGTGATGAGGGCGTGGCTTCTGCGCACGAATATGTCGCCAAACATCTTCCGAATGAAGGCAAACGTTTCTTTAAAGTTGTCGTCCGTCGACCGGAATAGTCTTGATACTATTGCATTTAGCCTACATGTAGCCATTTACGAAGTTGTTTTTCCCATCTGACGACTGTTAACAGCGAATCGTTGGTGACGCCCGAAAATATCTCTACAGCTTATTAGAGGTAGTTACATTTTCGAACGTAATCGACGGTAAATAGATTTAGTTGTTGGTGACATTGTTCGCGATGGAATAGGCTACATTAATTGTCAACAAAATCAACATTGTAAACATGTACTTACATAATCAGACTGCAAGATAGACATTGATGTGTTTTTAAAAAGAATTTTTCCATCTTCATTGTGATTGTTCGGGTTAAAATGTGTTTTTATATAGCACCGTGTCCAATCGTTACCGGTGGATGTGGTTTTCGTAACGCTGAAAGCGTGGTGTATAACGCCGGTTTGTGGTGCAAAACAGAGGCAGGACACCACCAAGGTAAGAAAATTGAAAAATTGAATCGATGAAGTTTTTTCTTTGGGAATGAGACTAGGCCGAGGCTCATCTCAAATGATTTATTGACCCCTAGCAATGCCTGTTTTCTTCGAGAAAGTTGCAGTTTTCTCTATCATTCCGTGAATGTAAGGCATTTCAGGCGAAATCAACTCAGCTTGCCCGTAAAATATGAATTATATACAAGCATAACCAGTTATGAACCCCAAAGAAGCATGTACTTCGTACTTACACATGTATTGCACAAAATCACATTGAGGTTTGCACCCTCTGCATTTACAGAAGCCATGGAAACGATTTTTACTTTAATTTTCAAGTAACAATGGTGGATGTGGTGCACACAAAGAAATATTTTGTAACGTATGTGGCATGGTGATTTTAAAGCTTTGCGTTTTTCCTTATTTAAGCAGGCCTAGTAGATAAAGTGACACTTTTCTTTACTTCAGATGCAACACATGTCCTATTCGAATGATCCTAGCAATTGTGCAATAATTTTGTGTAAAGAATGTGTGTTTTTTCAACATCAGCAATTATAAACCGGATTGTATAATGGATTTAGAAATTGTGCAACCCGAACGTTACATTTAAGGCGTACAAAATACAACTTATCTGTCAATATAGGGTTAATTCACGTTTTTGAGGTCGTTAACATTCGCAGAGGCCCAAGAACTATGTTAACGGCCGAGTGCGAAGCACGAGGGTTGTTTACGTAATTTGCGGGCCTCTGTGGATGTTAATGGCCGAAAAATACGTGAATTGACGCTATTATTGCATAAAAACTATAAAATTCCAATGAATAGCCATTGATGTGTGCGAAAAATGAACCGAGGTGAGATAAGAAAATGTCCGCCAATGTTGTTTTGTTCTGATAATTCTTCCGAGGGTTTTTTTGTTATGCGTGACGTCGGTAAAACCTCAGTTGTTGAAAGCGGCGTTAAAATCCCACACTATCAATCAATTAGGTCTTTTCACTTATGTTTTAGTCTGTACCCGCAGAACAAACTTCCGGGGCAAAAAATGGGCTTATGGGAAATCAGCATTGTATACATGAAAATTGTTACTAAAAATAGTCCCAAATCGGCATTTTCAAAACGAGACTCCCTAAATATGCGGTGAAAACAATGACGACGCACGGGTATTCAATGTACAGCGATAAAGAGCACGTGCATTCAACATGCAGCGTTAACAAGGTGGGTAACCCACGTGACTTTTGGGAAGCGTTCACACCGAAAAAATCGTCCGTTTCAATGTATGTTTTGTTTAATTTCTCAGCTGATACGCTACGGATTTTGACGAGATAAAGTGCACGGAACGCGCCGTTGAGAGGGCTATTCCCTGGTTTCTTCAAACATTCAAGCGAAAGTTTTTTTCGGTGCATGTGAACGCTTCCCACTTTCCTTTTGCACTTAAAAATATTTTTGCTCGAATGTTTTAAGAAACCACTGGATTTGGAACAGAGTGAGTTAGAGCCGGGAAAAGTACTCTCAAAGGTGCGTTCTGTCCACTTTATCTCGTCAAAATCCATAGCGTATAAGCTGAGAAATTGAACAAAACATACTTTGAAGCGGACGATTTTTTCGGTGTGAACGCTCCCCAAAAGTCACGTGGGTTACCCACCGTGGTTAAAGCGAAGTTTTAAGTGGAACAAAAAATCTGAAATTGAATGTATTCGTTAATAGCCGGTAAGATGGTTATTTTATTGGATTTACAGTCAATCGTTCCCAGCTTCATTGTTGATCTCGTATGCACGCCATGCTTTGGGTTCGAGAGTATCGTTAACTAAAACGCTTTAGGTTCGAGAGTATTGTTACCAAAACGCTTTGGGATTGAGTGTATTGTTACTAAAAATAACAAAAACTAAACGTTTGAGCGGCGTTTTAAGAATCCAATGACGACTTTCGGAGGCTGTTGTGTGTGCGGGGGGGGGGGGGTCTTAGATGAAATAACCTAATTAATGTTAACCAGGTAACACTTCCGTCACCAACACTGCCAATCTCCTTCGCAGTTATCTCTCCTGAATTTGGATTGGAGAGATCTCTGGCGGCACAGCTTGGGTTACCAAGATTTCAGGTAATTGATTTTTTTGTTTTGATTTTTATTTAAAAAAGTAAACATGCTTTAAGTGATATTTTAAGAATATGAGGTTGTCAGATATGAATCTAAATAAAAAATATAATTGGATTTAAAAATGATTTCAGAAATATAAATAAATTTCCGTCATCTTTACGATATCATGTGACATTCTCCATGGTCGCGTGATTTGTATGCCTGCAGTGATAATGTAAGGCATTGTCGCTGTGTGGAGTTTGCAACACTGCAAAAACGTTACTGTTCTGACCCTTTGCTTGTAGTAGGCCTATACAGGTATAACAACTATTCACTTTCGTCTGCACTTAGATTTTTTTAATTTTACGCAAGTCCACTTCCCCAGCCTCATTCATTGTAACATTGGCTATGACTATACGTTCTATATTTCGTAAATATTGGCCAGCGCCATTCGGAAATTTTAATTTCCTCGGTCCAATTGTATAAAATTTGGTAAGACGTAACGTCAAAAGTTGCGGACCAAGCCAAAATTGGCTATTCACTTCTGTTTAAAACCGTATATTTGTTATTTTTATTTGAGAAACACGCATGTATTTGGTATCATATAAAAGATATTGATTTGTAATTTATTAATATATGTCGAATTTCAACATTGTTTGAATGCAGACAATTTGATAAACAAAATAAATAAACTCTGACGCAGAAAATGACGTCGTCACGTGTAACAGAAATTACCAAACAAACTCGCGAGATTCCCAATAGATTAAAAAGTAAGACTTTTTAAAGCGCACAAACTTTGGCAAATTACGTCAGTGATGTCACAGAAGATATAGCGTAAATCTTACGGCAGATGGATGGTGTAAACAAACTATGGAGGAATGGAAAGAAAGAGATAAGTAGCGTCACGCTGTTAAAAAAACGTCATTTTTTCGGTATGTCTAATTTTTAAATCTAATTTATTTTTCCAATAGCGATTAGAAATCAATATAAAAAATTTTGGGACATACATCCGAGCTCTAGTTTTTGTAGTTAATTTTTTGTCTTGATCATGTTGATTGGAGTTGAAGAAAATCATTATTTTATAGTGTTTGTAGCGTCTTAAAAATGTCACATTTTCACTAAAACGGTCCCAAATGCAAGGGTGATTTTTTCATATATAGCTTTTTTTTCTAAGAAAATCAAAATATTTTGAATTTGACTTGATTTTCGACATACATCTCGGATAAAACTTGAAAGAATAAATGCATTTGTCAATATCGCTTCAACTAGCGAAGATATTGAGTGTGATGTAGCGTCTTAAAAATGTCACAAAAATGCATTTTTGACGATTTGACGTCATGTTGATTTATTCGGTATGTCTAATTTTTAAATCTAATTTATTTTTCCAATAGCGATTAGAAATCAATATAAAAAATTTTGGGACATACATCTGAGCTCTAGTTTTTGTAGTTATTTTTTTTGTCTTGATTGGAGTTGAAGAAAATCATTATTTTATTGTGTTTGTAGCGTCTTAAAAATGTCACATTTTCACTAAAACGGTCCCAAATGCAAGGGTGATTTTTTCATATATAGCTTTTTTCTAAGAAAATCAAACTATTTTGAATTTGAATTGATTTTCGACATACATCTCGGATAAAATTTGAAAAAATAAATGCATTTGTCAATATCTCTTCAACTAGCGAAGATATAGAGTGTGATGTAGCGTCTTAAAAATGTCACAAAAACGCGTTTTCGACCATTTGACGTCATGTTGATTTTTTCGGTATGTCTAATTTTTAAATCTAATTCATTTTTCCAATAGCGATTAGAAATCAATATAAAAAATTTTGGGACATACATCTGAGCTCTAGTTTTTGTAGTTATTTTTTTGTCTTGATTGGAGTTGAAGAAAATCATTATTTTATTGTGTTTGTAGCGTCTTAAAAATGTCACATTTTCACTAAAACAGTCCCAAATGCAAGGGTGATTTTTTCATATATAGCTTTTTTTGTAAGAAAATCAAAATATTTTGAATTTGAATTGATTTTCGACATACATCTCGGATAAAATTTGAAAAAATAAATGCATTTGTCAATATCTCTTCAACTAGCGAAGATATAGAGTGTGATGTAGCGTCTTAAAAATGTCACAAAAACGCGTTTTCGACGATTTGACGTCATGTTGATTTTTTCGGTATGTCTAATTTTTAAATCTAATTCATTTTTCCAATAGCGATTAGAAATCAATATAAAAAAATTTGGGACATACATCTGAGCTCTAGTTTTTGTAGTTATTTTTTTGTCTTGATTGGAGTTGAAGAAAATCATTATTTTATTGTGTTTGTAGCGTCTTAAAAATGTCACATTTTCACTAAAACAGTCCCAAATGCAAGGGTGATTTTTTCATATATAGCTTTTTTTGTAAGAAAATCAAAATATTTTGAATTTGAATTGATTTCCGACATACATCTCGGATAAAATTTGAAAAAAATAAATGCATGTGTCAATATCTCTTCAACTAGCAAAGATATAGAGTGTGATGTAGCGTCTTAAAAATGTCACAAAAACGCGTTTTTGACGATTTGACGTCATGTTGATTTTTTCGGTATGTCTATTTTTTAAATCTAATTCATTTTTCCAATAGCGATTAGAAATCAATATAAAAAATTTTGGGACATACATCTGAGCTCTAGTTTTTGTAGTTAATTTTTTGTCTTGATTGGAGTTGAAGAAAATCATTATTTCAATGTGTTTGTAGCGTCTTAAAAATGCTTGATTTTTCAATACTTACGAAATAATTCTGTTGTTTATTTATTGATAGTTGAGATTATTAATTTTGTACGGTGCTATTTTCATGTATGCATGTATTGGTATTATTGTGAAAATGTTTTCTTTTGGCCAACATTGAAAATTTGTCATTTCTCATGTTTTGGGGAAAGTTATAACTTTCTTTACACCTTCGCGTAACGTTAACGTCGGAAAACGGTCGATATGCGTGTTACAACGTTGGTCCGCAACTTTTGACGTTACGTCTAAGCATTAACCAAGTGGCTATATACCTGTTTTGGTTAAATCTTCCAATTTGAGTATAAGAAGATTGAACCAAAACGGGTATTTTAAATTTTTGGTTGACGCTAACCAAACTTTAAACCAACGAGCCCTGGATGTAATTCAGACTAGAAATTTAGACTAGGAACAAATACTTCTGACGTTTTTTGGAATTTGGCACACATACAATTGAAAGGTCATATTTTGATTCTATGTAGTTGGTTTTAATGATAATCACCAAAAAAACGGGATTAGTTTGAGTACTATTCGCCCTTTAAGTAAGTATGTACCTTTTGTTATCAGTTATTTGTTTGCAATATTCTTAATTTCGTACAAAGCAATTTAGCGACAGAGCCTTATTCATGCTGCAAATACAACAAGAGAGTCATCATAAAGGTTACTATTATCGAAATCAGATGACACAGACCAAGTCGGTAAAACAAGGTCCCGAGAATGATCTAAAATCCGGTTAATAGGGTTTAAAAATGCTGATGTCGAAAAAAACACATATTCTTTACACAAAATTATTGCACAATTGCTAGGATCATTCGAATAGGACGTGTGTTGCATCTGAAGTAAGGGAAAGTGTCACTATATCTGCTAGGTCTACTTAAATAAGGAAAAAACGCAAAGCTTTAAAATCACCATGCCACATACGTTACAAAATATTTCTTTGTGTGCACCACATCCACCATTGTTACTTGTAAATTAAAGTAAAAATCGTTTCCGCGGCTTCTGTAAGATGCAGAGGGTGCAAACCTCAATGTGATTTTGAGCAATACATGTGTAAGTACGAAGTGCATGCTTCTTTGGTGTTCATAACTGGTTATGCTTGTATATAATTTATATCTTACGGGCAAGCTGAGTTGATTTCGCCTGAAATGCCTTACATTCACGGAATGATAGAGAAAACTGCAACTTTCTCGAAGAAAACAGACATTGCTAGGGGTCAATAAATCATTTGAGATGAGCCTCGGCCTAGTCTCATTCCCAAAGAAAAAACTTCACCGATTCAATTTTTCAATTTTCTTACCTTGGTGGTGTCCTGCCTCTGTTTTGCACCACAAACCGGCGTTATACACCACGCTTTCAGCGTTACGAAAACCACATCCACCGGTAACGATTGGACACGGTGTATAGGCTATATTCAAAATATTGATATCTAACAATGTCTACGAAGTTCGAACTAGCCAACTTTCATAGAGATCTCTCTGAAAGAAGTGTTTGTGCAAATTGGAGCCATTACAGTTTCGGAACCTTAAAGTAGAATACCCGTAACGTTGCCATTTTGAGATTCATAAAACATCGGGTTTTTTTTTTCGAGCGGCGTTGTTACGCATCCGAGCCTATTCGGGCGTGGTCGTAAACATTTGGCGGTGGAAAGTTCCACTGCCGAACGTTTTCAACACTGCCCGAAAATTCCGACGTCGTGCGAATCTCATTTGGGATGAATTACCTTAACGTATGTTTCCGAACGTTTGTAGGACTATGGGCGATCGTGAGTAACGCCGGATTTAACGTGATGGGTGACGTAGAATGGTTGACCTTGAACTTGTACAAGAAGGTCATGAACGTTAATTTTTACGGCGCCATCAGGATGATCAGAAACTTTCTTTATCTTGTCAGGGGGTCTAAAGGTAGGGTTCTGTAATCTATATTATAACCCCATTCTCACACAGTCACACCTTTTGACGCCTCTCACAAAAGATGATTGGGATCCCCATGGCATAAGCCGGAGATGTTTTATCATATAATGTAATTATAACGTTATGTGTTTAACACATCTAAAGTCGTCACTTGGGCTTGGACCATCAGCGCTTTTGTCCTGTCATTTGGGCCCGAGATAATACAATGCACAACACAACAATTCAAACTCTGACTGTCCCCATGTAAGTTTTGATCTCTGAAAAACCTAGCATGAAAAAACTAGCATGGGCTACTTTAAACCTTGAGGCTGGGTCAGACTTTATAAAAGGAGACAGGTATTTCCAGGATTTCAATGGCAGACAACATGTTACATACAAAACTAACGTTTACTAAGTTCAGTTTTTGAAATTTGAATAAACCATTCAGCGAACGTAAAAAGAGGACTGCTTGAATTCGAAAGTTGTTTCATATAACAAAATGGATATTGATAAAGACACGATTTCTGTACAATATACTAGCAAAAGAAGCCAAATACATTCCTGTGCCAATAAATCTAGTCGCACAAACTGCTGTCAGCACTAAAATCCCAAGGATAGATCAAAGATTTTGCTGTTGTGTGACAAAGACAAAATCAGTGAAATCACAATATTCCAGGTCGGGTTGTCGTCGTCACCAGCGTAAAAGGTGTGTACTCCTGGCCCGCCAATTCTGCATATCACGTGACTAAACACGCACTGGAGACCATGTCTGATTCTTTACGTTTAGAGATGTTGAAGTTTAACGTTAAAGTGTCGATTATTGAGCCGGGTAACTTTAGTACAGCTACGTCCTGTCAAACCTCAGAACATGTAGGTCTGAGTTTGTACTTTTTTTTTAACAAATAGAAGGTAGTGTAGATCTTCAAAGGGTCTGAATTCAAACAATATACCAAATGGTACACATTCTGTTTTATTTACAGTTTTACTTCAATCGTACACGTCATGGCTTCGACGTAGGCCTAACAATGGTACGAGTATAGACCTACCTTTGCCTACGAATTACACAAAGGGCGGATTCTTCATCAAAAAGAGACGCCAAAAGGGCATGATCTTTTACGAAAATGACGCCATTGAAACGTTTCTCTTACATTAGCGACACCCTTGATATATCGTTAGCTACATTAACATGATGGCTAACGCACGTGCCTTTTTGGAAACGTTCACACGGTCGCTCCATTGTAGTTTTCTTTTATTTCTCAGCTTATCATCGGGGGATTTTGATGAGATAAAGTGCACCGTATGCGGCTTTGCTGGCGCCATCACGGTTTCTATCTCACTTTACACCGAACATCATGGCTTTTTCAATCATTTAAATGCAATTCTAACTAAAGTAGAGGAGGGTAATCCCGACACTTTAAGGGAAACATCAATACCGTATTTTTTTTGTCTACTTATGTGAGGCCATATTTCATGTCGGGCTTTCACGAACTAATCTTTATGCAACAAATATGTGTATTCTACGGCGTCTTCTGTCCATAAACAATGATGGTACAATTGAATCTCTAACACATTTGAGGCATCTTAAATCCAACACTTTTCGGTCAAACCCGACACCAAACATATTATTGAAGCAAAATGAGCTATGTGATGCAATGTCACAGAGAAGTTAGGATTGAAAAGGGAAAAAAACCATACTTTCTTTTGTTAGACATATACTGTTAACCTTTCTCTCAATTACAATTGGGTTATAGACGGAATATAATTTCGCCCATAATTCACACTCTGAGAGTTCTGTCAAATCCGACAATTGAGAAAAAGATTGCGCACATATGGGAAAAAACATGCAAATCTATATGTTAATGTGTCACTATAAGCTAGCCTAGCTGGTTTTACACATTTCTGCAATGCACCGTCGGTATAGTAAAGATTAAGTAAGCGAGAGTGGAAAATTTCTTCTAATTTTCACTTACGGTGTCGGAGTTAAACTCTCTGGCCTAAATTGTAGGTTAATCCCGACACCTTGATTTATGAATAAATAACGCTCTGATATGTTTATAGACGTCTGGGATGATAAAGCATTGTCTAAATGTTCATCTTATACAAAAATCTATCGAGGAAGATGACTTGTACATGAATTTATTTTTACTTTTTCAGGACACCCCTCTTACAGAAATCTATAAGACTGCATTTTAAAAATTCCGCAACAGGGTGGTCTAACTTTAACCTCTTTTTTTTTTTTAAAGAAAGCAAGCCTTTACGTGCCAATGATCATTATATAACTTCGGAAAAATGAATGACGTAATGTTTAAAACAGAAAGTTGTTGGTTTTTTCGGAAGATAATGCAATGAGTGTCGGAAAAAGTGTCGGAATTTGGCGCATGTCGGGATTACCCTCCTCTACTCTACCTGTGTGAACGTTTCCCACGTTTTCGGGGTCACAGAAAGATGCTTGCGTTTGACTGTTTGGAAAAACACGCGTTTGGTGTAGCGTAAGTTAGGACTGGAAATGGCTCTTTCAACGGCGCGCACGGTACACTCGTCAAAATCCGTTGAATATAAGCTGAGAAAAAATCTACCATGATGCTTGCGATTTTTAGGTGGATTCTTTTTTCAAAAAGTCACGTGGTTTGACCGCCGCGATTAAAACGCCGTACCTGTAGCATAATGTTCAAGCTGTTTACTTAATTGCTTATTTTCCAAAGTAGCCAACGATATATTTATTGTAAGATTGTCAATAAGATCGTCCCTATTCTCAGTTTAAGCGATACGAAGAGGAAGCAAACGAGATGTGGGCCAACGCGTCGACGGACGTAAGATCAGCGTATAGTGGCAAATCGTATTTAGACGCCATGATTGAGACCCAGAGAACAAGTATAAGCGGTAGTGCGGAAACTACTAAACCGGTGATTGACGCAATGGTTGATGCCATTGTTAGTGAGAGACCTCACACACGTTATCTTGTGGGTGGTGGAGTTTATGCCTTCGATATATACGCGGTATGTATGACGTTGAACGTCAAAAACGCCATAACTACAGCTACAATTAGCTTTAACACGTTGTAAGTATGGCGTTTCTGGCATTCAATAACGATTGAAAAAATCCAGATTCTTTAATTGGAGAAAAAGGTGAATATGGCGGCAAGTATATGAAGTTCATTAAGTTCAGTATGTGTGCTGACGTATATTAATGCCATGACTGGAATACAGATCATCCGTATTAGTGGGAGTGTGGAACGTACAAAAATGTACTTGTTGATGCTATTGTAAGCCAGAGATCTCACGTGTTATCTTACGAATGGTTGTGTAGATCTATATGGCTTCGATAAAAATACGGCTCGTATAACGCTGGACGTCAAAAATGCCATTGTAAGTAGTAAGAGATGATAAAGACGTCGTATATACGTGGTTTTTTCACAAGAAATGGGACAACGATGAAATAATTGTTGCCAAAAGTAGAAATATGTTCCAGAACTAGATCTATTTCTACTCAGGACGTCAATAGCAGGTCTTGTTTCGGGAATAAAGATGGACTCCGTTTGACGTTTTGATTAACCTTCCTTAACCCTTTCCCAAACAAGACCTGGTTTTGACGTCCCTAACAAAATAGATCTATGGCTTTGGAAAACATTGAGACAAAAGAAGAAACTGCTGATAACCAGCAGTTTCTCCTTTTGTCTCAATATTTTCTGAGCCATATTTTACACTAAATATGTCTTTATTATCATCATTTTTGTCGTCTGCAGCAGCTTTCAAATTGGGTCACCCTAAAATTTTGTCATTTTGGAAAGGGTTAAAACGTTAAGTCAGACCCTTTAAGTCCGAACGCTGATGCAGGCGGCAAAATTGATTTTGATAAAGACATAATTTGAATTCACAGAAAACGAAGGAAGTGCAGGTTATCTGGATTTTCTTCTTTTGTCTATATGGGGCTATCACACACTACGAACTCGAATTGTATGGATCGCTACGATTAGATAGACCAATGGATTCGAGGAGTTTGACAAAAAATCCAGAACTCAACGAATAAACGAGAATCGCCTAGATTAACCCTTTTCCTAACAAGACCTGGTTTTGACGTCTCTTATAGAATAGGCTTGTGAAAACATTGAGACAAAAGAAGAAACTGCTGATAACCAGCAGTTTCTCCTTTTGTCTCAATATTTTCTTGGCTTTATCACACACAATTCCAATCTTTATTAAGATCCGTTTTGTCGTCTGTAGCAGCTTTTGAATTCGACAACCCTAAAATTGTGTCGTTTGGGAAAGGGTTAAATACGGAAATGACCAGCATATTTTCATCTTATTCGGGACGATTCTTGGAATTCGTGAAGCCCGGTTGCCCCGATCTAGTCTACGATACATGATTCGCAAGTCTCCAAAGTTACGAAATTAATTACGATCTCTATGAATTTGATAGGAACTTCAAGGGCGGACCCAGGATTTTTTTCCAGGGGGGGGGGGGGTCCAAGCCCAAATTTTTTTCCAGGGGGGGTCCAAGCCCAAATTATGGCTTAAAATGTAGTAAACATGTAACGTTACACTAAATTTATATAGTCAAATTTCAATTTTCGGCCAATGCCAGGGGGGGTCCGGACCCCCCCCCCCCCCCCCCCGACCCTTCCTCTAGATCCGCCCATGAACTTGGTGCGAATTATTTACGATATTTTTTATTCGGGAATTCGGCGCCAAAAGTTTAAACATTTCAAAACTTTTACCACGAATTCCCGAATACTCAAGAATTGCCTACGAACATGATACGAATCAGCTATCAACTGTAAGAACTACGAACCAGTCAATAATTCATTATTTTATCAAGGGTCGTATAGCGGAAGAGATTTGACCTGGCAGAGCATTCCATTTGATTAGCATGGGCTGCTCTGCCAGGTCATTTATCGTGAGGTATACAATAGTACCGGCCGAAAATTACAGTGACGTGGACTAATGTTTACTACTTGACAACCAATCAACTCTGTTCGTATTTGTAACGGTGCAAATCAGACGAATTGATTGGTTTTGCAGCAGTAAACATCAGCCTACGTCACTGTCATTTTCGGCTGGGACTATTGTAGTGTGATACCCCTATAAACACAGTGGATAATCACGTGATATAACAATTTCAGAAAAGTTTGTTAACACATGACCGATTTGAATTCGATTTGAAGCAACAGAAGATGAGCAGTCGACACGCAAAGATGGACGAAAAATTATTAAAAATCAAATATCTTCATTAAATTTTTTATCCGTAGATTTTTCTAGAATCCACAACGTGCAGCTTATTCCTGGCATTTTCGCACATTCTCCGCTTAAAATCGAATTCAAATTGGACAAGTATTAATAAAAATACTTTAGATTTTCTGAAATTGTAAGTCACGTGATTAACAATCGTGATAAATGAGGCAGAAACTGGAAAAAGGGCCCTTTGGAAAATTGAGTTTTGTGATAGGCCTGTGGTTAGATATAGTCTAAAATGGACTCAGCCTTTATTGTTTCTTCTGGTCATAAACAAGCTATTGGAGAACAATATGGATCCGGGTCAGACTGTGCGTACAGCAGTTTGTTTCTGTAAACAACTATAGTTGCGACCCCGAAAATCTAGTGTATGGTGTCCCACAAGGTTCTGTATTGGGACCTGTCCTTTTTGTCATGTACACCAGGCCTTTACTATCCCTTATCGACAAGCAATGTGTGTTAAATCAGTCATTTGCTCATGACACTCAGCTGTACAGTTCAACTGTCCCGTCACAAATTAGATCAGTTGTTAAACAAGTGGAAGACTGCATCTCCACTGTTAGAATGTGGATGTGTGAAAATAAGTTGAAACTTAATGATGACAAGACAGAGGTTCTTTTGATTAAAACCAAAACTTCATTCAAATCATGTGAGTGTCCTACAGTCTTGCGTGTAGGAAATGGTAATATTCCTTTCAATGATTCTGCAAGAAATCTAGGTTATCATATCTCGGATGATATGTCATTAGATACTCATGTTACAAATGTATGCAAATCAGCCTATTGCGCCATTCGCCAGATAAGTTCGATTCGCAAATATCTAACAAAAGAAGCCACCAAAACCATAATGTGCGCATTTGTACTCAGTCGACTAGATTACTGTAACTCCCTTCTGTCAAATGCCCCCAAATACATTATTGATAAGTTACAGAGAGTTCAAAATTGTGCAGCCCGATTAGTTGTAAAGGCACGAAAGCACGACCACATCACCCCAATTCTTAAATCGTTACACTGGCTTCCAATTGAAGCACGCATTAACTTTAAGCTATGTGTTCTGTGCCACAACTACTTCTCAGGACGTTCCCCATCATTTATTAGTGATATGCTTAATCAGTACACCCCATCTAGAAACCTGAGGTCCTCATCCGATTCCCGTGTTTTAATTGTCCCAAAGATCCACACAAAGAAGTATGGTGAGCGAAGTTTTTCATATTGTGCTCCAGAGCGATGGAATTCCCTGCCGTCAGATATCAGACACATTGAGTCACTACAAGCCTTTAAAAAAGCCCTAAAGACTCACCTTTTTCGATTATACTATGACTAGATCTACATTGTTTGAAATTTAACATTGCGTGATCAGCGTAATCAGTTATGAATTATGTTTTATGTAACTATTTTTATCTTGTACAGCGCTAAGAGCCTGAATTTTCGGGATGTATAGCGCTTTATAAATGTCCATTATTATTATTATTGTTCTCAAATGGTTTTATAAGCTTTCATATTACCTGTATTCAAAACCAGAGGTTGTTTAGGGAAAAAAATATCATCTTCATTTTTCTTGCAGACATTCGCTCGTTACTACAACTGCCTGCCAACGTGGTTTTCTGACTGGCTGATTGTGAAATTGTCGCGGTGTGACACCTTCGCTAATGACAATTATAAAGCTAAGAAAGCCCAATAGAATTTGTGTTTTCATGGAATGGACTTTTTATTTTCATTCAATAAAGCAGTGATTTTCTATGACGTTTTTCTATGACCATGTTATAAACTGGGGCTTCTTTTAACTGTCCCACTGGGTTTGCCTATTTGTGTTTGCAGCTTAGATATATTGCAGCATCCTTTCCTTTTTCTATTAAGATTTCATATTCTTAAACACCGTTTATTTTTCTGTGTAAAAGTATTTATTTATATATTTCCCCTAAAGCATCATGCTACAGTAGTTATGTCAACTGTTTTGAATACGTTTTGGATGCTGGGATGCTCTAAAAATGGGCGTGGTTAATCATTAACCATGACGCAGTGGGCGTGGCTAATCATTGACCATGACGTTAGTAGGCGTGGTTGACCATTGACCCGTTACATCAGAGGTCAGCCACGCCCAAGCCACGCCCATTTCCGGGGAAATTCCCAGTGACGTCGTACCGGACGTGACATCACGGTGAACCACGCCCGAACCAC